>JANTPZ010000372.1:0-36765 GCA_025593235.1 Vachellia pachyceras | reverse complement strand
TGTGTAAGTTCTTTTCGTTGGGTGAATAATTAAAAAAACAAAAGTGGACACATTTTCTCATATATCCGTTTGGGAATGTGGTAGATAAATACTTTTACGTTAGCCGAGGTAAATATGTGAAGCAGATTATCTCGTTTTGCAGAAAAACACTATTGAACATACTTTTGGAGAGTAAATAAACTTTTTCAAACAAGCACAATGTGCTTTAAATAACTTACAATCGATATTATTAATTATATATACATGTATTGATGGTAATGTATAGATTCCTTTCTAAATAAAAGTTTCTTTGTGAACAAGAAAAGAGAATCTCAGGACCAGTTTGGTGTTAAAGCACAAGTGATACTAAAGTGGAAGAGAATCCTCCCGAACTAAAGGAGAATTAAATTACGCAATAATCCCCTTTTTATTAATTGTTAAGAAAATATTATAGAAGTATAATATATACGATTAAAAACAGTCCGGGAATTTTGTAGCCAACTTTTGTTTTCAAACTTCAAAATTATAAGCTCATCTTGTTTCAAATTTAACAAATCAATGTTATTATACTGGACAAGAGTATGTTTTAGGGCTCGTTTGAAAGTCGTTTTGAGAATAACTTTTACGGATTCTAATGCAAAATTTAGGTTTTAGAGAATAGTTTTACGGATTTTGAAGCAAAATCTAAGTTTTGAAAAATGATTGTGTTTAGGAAGTTATTGAATTTTACGGATTTCGAGGTAAAAAGTAGATAAGAAAGAGAAAACGGAAGAAAGTAAAAGTAGGAAAAAGAAAATTTATTAAAAGAGATAATACAATATGACAAGAAAATAGATTTTTCAAAACCTAGGTTTGAACAAAAAAGTGACATGACTTTTCATGATTTCAGACTTATTAAGTTTAAACAATATAATATGTTATATAATTTAACCATGACCTTAGAAAAAAGAAGAAGTAATTTACCTTTAATATTTTAAAATTATTGCACCAACATTGGCTGATTATAGTGGAAGATGTTTTGGACACTTAGGTACAAGGAACAACGTTTCCGCAGAAAATATTTCTAGTATAACTACCCTTATTAAGCGTGAGAGTACACAAATTTTACTTAGGGCTTGTTTGGCAGAGCAATCGAAAAAGCTAAATAGACGTTCAACAGTATTTTTCTGCAAAACGAGATAATCTCCTTCACATGTTTACTTCGACTTGTATAAAAATATTTCTCTACTTTATTCCCAAACAGGGACTTAATTTGTGATCACTTAAAAACAAACATGATTAATGTTCAAGCTTGAAGCGTTGCCGAGACCTGCAAATTTATAAGCCTGGTAACTGCAACTTTTTAAGCAAATATTCCTTTCCTATATTTTCCATGAGATTCTGTTAACAACTTTGAAGAGATTTCGGAAGTTAGTTAGAAGTAGTTAAATATAAGGTATTCTAATAACTTTTCAACAAGACAATCATTTGAGTGGTATAGTTAATTTGGCAGGAAATTAAATAAGATAGAGAGGCCAAGAGTGTAAGAGACGAATGTATTATTTTTTTTAAAAAAATCACTTAAATATTAAAAAGCCTTTTGTTAAGAACCAATGAGCAAGGTCTTTTGTTAAACTAATGTGTGTTTGGAAATCCATCGGTCATGATGAAAATGTACAAGTAAAATAAAATATATAAAGGGAGAAATGCATTTAGGTTCTATAATAGCGAATTAATTACTTTAAGGTCTCAAAATGTTAATGACAAGTCAAGGAGCATCATTAACAAGTGAAGCAGCTATCATTAACAATTTTTTGAGACTCTAGAGTAATTAATTCATAAGGTGGAACTTTAAAGTAATTCTCCCATATAAAAATATATTAACTTCATCTCCAAGGTTGAAAAGCCTATTTAATTTTCAGTGGCTTCTCAAACAAAGCTAGTATATATATCTCCAAAAAACCCAACAATGTAAGGCAAAAAGGAGCATTTATAAGAAATGTACGTACTTCATATACAATTACACCCTCTTGTATTATTATCTCCAATTGAAGTTAAATAGTTGACGTAAAATTAATGACATAATTGTAACATAACGCTAGCCCTATGTACACACAAATTTTCCTTTTCATTTTCGTAATTAGATATATGCTTTTACATTTTGTCGTCACTTTACACTTCTCATTTTTACGATGTGAAAAAAAATCCAAAAATCTGGACATGTGTGCATATATATATATATATATATATATTTACGTACCCTTGGTTTAACTTTTCCATCTGTAACGTTGGCAAAAAAAGAAAAAGAAAATTTTCCATCCCGTAACAACTGTGATCGAACATTGTGGAAGCTGGAGATATTTTTGAAATATTTGATCTCATTTCTTCTTTCGACAAAAGTAGATACCTGCAGACATATAGTGCATGTGCTTTACATAACTCAAGTGAAAACGTAGAGACACATTCATATATAAATATAAATATATATTTATATGTATATGTATATGTATATCTATATAGTCATGCATGAATGCGATGTGATTATGATTATACACATAGTTAGGTATGCTTAAGAAACAATATGTTCCCCTAATTCAAAATTTTTATGACGATTAATAAATCATATCATATATTAATTCTCGCTCTATTTAAACCCTCCTACCCCCTATTATCATCTCAATGCCTCTCTTCACATCTTTCTCCTCCTCCTCCTCCTCCCCCTCTCCCCCTCTCTAATTCTCTCTCGTACACTCAAAGAACATAATGGACAAGAAACTGTACAATTCATCTCAGGACCCTGAAGTGAGGAAAGGGCCTTGGACCATGGAAGAAGACTTGATCTTGATCAACTATATTGCAAATCACGGTGAAGGTGTCTGGAACTCCTTAGCTAAAGCTGCTGGTATGTACAAACATACAGACGCGCGCGCAGTATCTCTCTGTTTTCTTTTTTTGTCATGTTTTAGTTACTCTCCTTTCCCCATTTTCTCTCCTTAAACCCTAACGATTATCTTCATGTTTCTTTTTCGAAGGTCTTAAGCGTACTGGAAAAAGTTGTCGGCTCCGGTGGCTTAACTACCTCCGTCCTGATGTTAGAAGAGGGAATATTACACCAGAGGAACAGCTTTTGATCATGGAGCTTCATGCAAAATGGGGAAACAGGTATGAATTTACCACATGTTTATACACACATACATACATACATATATGCTGGGTGTTTTAGAAGTATATTGAGTGCATATGAACTTATTGCAGAAACTACTGATATTGTTGGAACCCAAGAAAATTAAATACTAAGGTTTAAACCCTTCTGTTTTGTACAGAGAAGGATGAAAGAAGTTGGTCTTTCTCTCGCATAGTAATATTTGGTTTTGAGGGGTGTTGGAAAGGGAAGAGAGAGATGTGTTTAATTTGAGGATGGAATTGCAGCCAAGAAAATATTGATCAACACATGGGAGGTTGGGGGTGTGTGGGGTTTCTGGTTTTGTAGAACTTAAAATATTGGCCACAAATACGTTCACTATGCAAGATATTTGTTTGATGCTGAGTTTTCATAGAGCTATACATAATAATGATTCCGTGTGATTGATTTAATCCACATATACGTATATGCAAGAACACTACATAGTAGGGTTTTCAAATTTTCCTTATGAAAAAAATAGAACAGGAGGGTTTTTCCTTTAAAGGCTCCATGTTATTACTTTCCTTTTGCATTATCTACTCTCTCTCTCTAAATATATATCTAATATATATATCGCTCTCGCTCTCCAAGTTATCATACGATGAGGGTGGTTTTATGTACCATACTGTGGACCTTCAAGTTACCTGAGAGTTGGATCCATTGCGCAACAACGCAGCAAATTAATCAAAAGGGCCTTATTCTTAATGTTGGATATCTTCTCTTCTGTTTTTGAATTCTCCGTGAGCTCTTTCTAATATACGATGAATAATACACAGTTCAGATGCAAGCTTTCCTTTCCTTTCCTTTCCTTTCCTTTTTATCTGGATGGTCAGAAGTTGACCAAACAGCATATACGGGATAAGACAAAGATCTGCTACTATGATCAACTGCTGTATAATCTGGTTTTTGAAAATCCATATATTGTCTTTAATGAATCGTACTGCATATAGATATATAGATAGATAGAACGATAGATAGAAAGATATAGAGAGAGTATGAGGTTTCAGGTAAATGAAAGATTAAGGGACCCTAAAATCAATACTGTTTTCATTGCTTCATCTAACTGATGAAGAATCATCAATATGGTAAAATATTTGAAGTAGAATGTTTACAGAAGGAGGATGCCTGATATAACAGCAGAAGAGGATATAGAAATAAAGAAGTTACTTAGATCTTTCGATTAAAACTCTAAGCTAAGCAGTACGTAGTAGTAGACTAGTAGTTTTCTTTTTGATTAGTATTAAAGCTGGTGTGTGTGTAAGAAAGCAGTTATAAAACTCATGAGATGTGATATTTTGACGAACTGTGATACTCGATATGGGAGCTGTGAATAAGAATCAAAATAGAATGGACAAGAGAATTTCCATTTTAGGCTGAACTAACAGATGTGGGTCACATGACAATCATAGCTTTCTCATTCAGATGAAAAAGAAAAATTAAAAGGAGTAATTAAATTGACAAAACCATTTTGGCCCTTGTTGACAAAGGGCTTGGTCTTCTTATAAATAGAGAGCCCACCACTTAAGGCTAGAGTACGTACACATATAGCAGATATTATAAAGTGCTCAATATATATATATATATATATATCCCAATGGCGCGCGCGCACTTCTGATGTGTGTGTGTGTGTGTGTATCGTTAACCCCTAAACCTCTCCAGCTATATATGATCAAACTAAACAAAAGACTCACCTTTGTGAAAGAAAACGAATGAGAAGTTCAAGAAAACCTATTTCAGATCAGCATCAGTTGCTGCATTTGTGATTAGATGCGGAGTTTATAAACTTATTAGTTTTGTCTGATGCTAGGGTTAGAGGGAATCTGATTTCAAAAACTCAAACTTTAAAAAAGGATTTTCTTGGTGACTGAAATAACAAAGCATGAGGGGCATTGAGAAAAGTAATGTGAAAAGAGAGAAAATGGGATCTTGGGGGGAGAGAGAGATCAAGAGAGTGGGGAAGGAAATTAAAGCAGTGTTTGGATTAGAGCATACTAGCTAGCTAGCTTTGAGAAATCTGATATAAAACTTTGATGATGATCAATCGGAGATCCCCGGAGGCAAAGGCATCATATATATATATATTATATATATTTCTATGTGCCAAAGGGGCCTTCAAGCATCTCTTACAGCTCAGGTATTGTCCTTTATATATGCGACTCTGGACACGCTTCTCTTTTAATCTCAGCCAGGGAACATGCTCTCTTCCACACACTACTACTTATTAATGTTGACGTTGTCCACCTATATATATATATATTCATCCATCTTTCCACGAAACTTGAATACTTCGGAGACTGATCTTTTTCTGCATGTGATAAAAAAGGTTCTCAACGAATTCACTTTTTTCTTTAGTTGTCTCTTATATAATCTTTACTGATGGGCACATGTTCAAAATCTATTATACACGCAAACCGTATGTTTTTTCTTGGTTCAGTTTCAGCCAAATGTACGAGTCTATAATATTCTGCTGATATATTAGCCCAGAGAAAAGAAACAAAACATAGAATTAAATATTTATCCAGTTATCTGTCACTTTCGTTGAACAGAAGTAAAATAAATGGCTCACCAAAATGATGAATGGTGATGATGCAGGTGGTCAAAGATCGCAAAGCATCTACCGGGAAGAACTGACAATGAGATTAAGAACTACTGGAGGACTAGGATTCAGAAACACATTAAGCAGGCAGAAAACAGTTGCTTGCAGCAACACGAAGGCGGCGGCGGCGGCGTACAGCTAGGTTCAGAGACAGCGGATCATCAGCAAGCCAGCAGCAGCCACGTGTCCAACGCCATATCTGATTCTCATCAGCCAATGGACACTTACTCTCCATCCCCCTTCAATCAGGCGACTCTCGCTGACCAGCACTTCCCGACCCACCAATTCCCCACCGCACTCGATCACTCCTCCATTTCCACCGCTCACGAGACTAACTACTGGAGTATGGAGGATCTCTGGTCTAATATGCAAATACTTAATGGGGATTAATTGAAACTAATTATTATTATATGTTATACATATTAGACATAATATATTTTTAAAAATATCACTTTCGCAGCATGTTTTAATTTTATTAGGCTTATATGTTTGTATATGTAGTTGGGTACGTACGCACGCTTGGTGTTTTGCCTACAACATACATATATTTTTTTAAGAACTGCGTCAGTATGGGTTGTATAATAGGAACCTAGTATCAACATAATATCTCTTTCTTTACATAGAAAATGAGATTATGCGAGTTTGAGAACCATTAAACCGTGAAAACTGGTTTGTATATTCTCCGTCGCAGGTATGGTCTTAATTAATACAGCAAATCTTTTTATTATCTCAGTGATTTTTTCTTTGTCTTATATATCCTTCATATTGTGTATATCTGATTTGCTTCTGGTTACTGCAAAATGTGGACGACCACTGAACCAGCATTAATAACTGTTCTGACGGGCTAGCCAGTAGTTTTGAGTTCAGACGTATACGAGTGAGGTATCGGCCAAAGGAGAAATTTTAAATGAAAAGGGAAGATATAATGTGTGGCTAGGAAACGCTCATGAGGAGATATACTTTTACGGATCGTGCCTAACGTGTTTGTGAGCTTGGAAATAATAAAAAGGTGGGAGATACGTTTGAACAAGTCCTCTCTTTACATAAAAATGGAATGACAACCCAGCAATGCATGGGAGTGCATGATCAACTTGCATTTACATCCCCCGAGAGACAGAAATTTGCCCATACACATACCTAACTCAAACCACAAGAAACTCGACACGTGGCCCAACCCCACACATTATCAACCATACATACATATATATATGTATGTATATATTATCCATCCATCCATCATCATACCTCAAAACTCTCTCACACATAGAACAAGACATCTCTCTCTCTCTCTGCTGTGCGTTAACCAGCAGAAAGTTTCGAAGGCATGCATATGATTAAAATCATATCAATGTGCTATGGGATATGTAAATATGAGATATATGGTATAACATCGATATATATATGATTTTATGTATATTATAGATATGTTGTCATTTAGTGAGGGAGGGGTGGTTAGGTGAAGGTGACGACATGTAATTATAATAGAGAAGGGAAGCTGTGTATCGAACTTCAACTTTAGAGTGAAGGGCTTATACAGACAAAGGAGGAGGAAGGTGACGTAAGAGGGCTTGTCCTGGGGGTTCTGTTATGGCTTATTATAGGAAACCAGGACACTCTGCTTTTGTGGACTTTTCTCTGTTTCTTCATCCAACGTCGTACGGGGTTCAAAAGATCTTCTCCGGAGGGCCCCACGATCCTCACACCAACGCTTCTGAGCCGCTCGTTGTATTTGGTCACATGTTTTGTGTGACAGAGAATCGAGTGAACAAAAAAAAAGACCCATTACTTGCATGTGATGGATAAGGATAAAACCACGTGGGAGGTCGGACACTAAATGGAAAAAACGTGTGCATTTTGAATATGTGTGTGTGTGTAATGCTTCTTGGTGGGGCCCTTCTTATTTACTGCTGCTCTTTCAATCATTAACACGTATCTTCACCTACAAGGGTCTGTGATGGTTGAATTTTCAACGTTAGCTTACATATTACACTTATATGTCGTGTCATTATTTTTTGTCCCGAACCATTTATAAAATAATCTATTAATGTTTAAAAAATTGATATGTTGAATTAGGTGTCATGTACTAATATATACTGATCGATACCCAATTTGTTGTCACGTATTCATTGATGGGTTGAATACTGGACCCCTTATAAATATAGGGTTATGATCCCGGGTTAGTCTGTCATAAGTGCCGTCTTGCTTCCCCATCTGCATATGACTTCTCTCTTCCCCTGGTTCCCCTAGTGATAACCTGGTTGATCTGCCCGTTTCAGTGACCACGTCCATGGATTCATGTACGCTTTCGTATAACGTAGGTTATTCCATTGAACTTAATTAAACCCAATCATATGATTCATCACTCCTCTCAGCGATTATTATCTTCCTGTCTTGCAGATTTTTGTTGTAACTCTGGATTTAATTAGCTTTCGTTATTACATTTTTTAATCTATGCATGTACGTAATGTGCTGATTATAATCACTGTTACTATATATCATTATCTTCCTGTCTTGCATGCCCGAGAGGACTTTTTTAGACTTGTTAAGTACTCCATGGGGAAGATGGGGGACAGCTTTATATGTATTCAGAAGTGTGATTTCCAAAAGGAACAATAGAACAAATGAGTACAAACAAAAACAACAGAGGAAGATTATTCGTTTGCTAGAATGATAACAATGTACATGTACTGAACAAGGCGGGGTGATTAAAAAAACAAAAGATATAGGGTGATCATTGTTGCTCGTGTTATTACATTCTCTCACAGAAGGCAATTCTATTTCTAAATGTAAGCACATCTCGTGTAGGGAATTCAAACTTTGATTCACCTAAAAATACGAGGGATCAGTCTTTTTTGCTAGACTCAATCCATGTTGGTGTCTTCTCTTTGTTTTTATTTTTGCCCTGAGAAAATAGACTCTTTACGTTGAAGGAAAAAGAAGAATCAACATACACCATCATTGTATATTATACCATGTAACGAATCAATGCTACGCAGCACTTGAAAACATGTTCATTTAACTGTGCCTTTGATAGTAAGACGACCATCCCTTGAGAATCAACATGCAGTGGGTATCGGACTCTATTTTTTTTTTTGGCAGTACCAGTAATGAACGCTTGAGTAGTGGGATTTACAGGGGGCTGGGCTTTTCATGGGTGCTCGTAAAACTAAGAATCATGGTGTCCCGGCCCTTGACTCTTGAAAAAGTTGCAGTCACGCACACACCCTTATAAAGCTAAAGCACTCTTCACTTTAACTAAAGGCAGTATATTATGCAATAAGAATTGAAAGCAGGCTAAGCCATTGAATTTGTCTAAAAATCAAACCATTTTCGAATTGAACCTAAATATAAACTACAGCCTATAGCAGAAATCATACTACAGATTATGTACATGATTTTGTATTAAAGGTTGGAGCAATGATACTTTCCAATTTCCATTGAAAGCATGCTGCATGATGATTCATATAGTTTGTTCTACAAGCTAGTTCTTGTATTAAAAACTGAAGATGGTAAGACTTTTCAATTCGAACTATAAGCCTCATCGGGAGTGGGATGCACGATTCCTATAGGATGAATAAGCCCTCTCTCGTGTGTGATTCCAGAAAAGGAAAAAAATTAGGAAGATAGAGATTTCACAACCTTCAAAGTTGTTAAGCGGGACTTGTATCTTGGGTAAGAGAAGCTAAGAGTTCGTATAGAATGATTTATAACTTTGTGTGTGTTTGAGAATTCATTGGGAGAATGATTTCACATAATTAAGGTAAGTATGTAATAGAAGTTTTGTTTCGACTTGTGCAAACGTAATTTGCAACATAATCGTCAAAGATACACTTAATCGTGTGGAAGTAACGCATGTTCACGAGCTTTGTCTTGTAGATTAATTAGCCCTTTCAATTCAACGAGTCATTTTTAATCACGTTATTGCGATTAAAAAATAGCATCTGATTTATGAAGGGTTCGTTTAAGAAAGCGGTAGAGAAATGCTTTTACACAAGTCGATGTAAATATGTGAGAAGAATTTTATCTCGATTTATGAGCAAAGCGGTTCATCTCGGCAATCTAAAATTACATATGAATTCCAGCCATGCTCCACAGCAGATAACACCAAAAATCCTCTAAAGTGTTTGAAGGAATTCTCACTGTAATCTGCAATGTTTCCTCTCCTTCTCTCTGTATGTCCTCTCATTAGCTATTTTCTAAGATGAAGTAATATATAAATAGATATTACTTCATTAAATTTATTATTTCTGGACTTTTTGTATTGGACCAGCCCATAGTAGACGGCCCAAAAATCGGCACGAGATTTTGTGTTTCATGCCGATCGTGATATTTTTCAACTGTCACTGTTGTTTGGCGATGGATTACTTGGGTGCAGTTTTGAACTTTGGAAAAATAATATATATTTAGTCATGGAAATTATATTTTAACTTTGATCTCCACAATTAGTTTCATTTTTTTTTCTTTGGAGGAGAATGTAATCAATTGTGGCCTATTTTGACGATGGGGCAAATTGGTTGAGCTATGAATTACGAGTAGAAGATAGTCTTAGAGTTTGTTTGGATGTCGTTTCTAAAATCTAAGTTTGATCTCAAAACCTAAGTTTGATTTCAAAATCTAAGTTTTGTCTAAGTACTCACATTTTTCAGAAAGGTTATTTTGGATATAAAACTTCGGTTTGAAACCTAAGTTTTGAAAATGTTATTTTCTTATCAAATCACACTCTATCTCCTAATAAATTTTCTCTTTCATACTTTCTCTTCCATCTTTTCTACCTACCTTTTGTCCTGAACTCCGTAAAAGCAAATAATTTTCCAAATACAATCTTTTAAAACTTAAGTCTTGTCTTGGAATCCGTAGAATTTATTTTTTCAAAATCTATTCTCTAAAATTAGGTTTTACCTTAAAATCCGTAAAAGCTATTCTGAAAATAACCTCCAAACAAACCCTTAATTGTGATGATTCCGATGGCATCTAAGTTTTACCAGCCCTTCACAAGCCAAGCTGTACTACAAGTATCGAAGTAACACTGGGTTTATAGGGCTTATTTGGTAAGTTTGTTGGGAGAACGGACATAGATTCCGAGGTAAATATGTGAGATGAATTTTATCTCGGTAAACGCAGAAATGACTGCTATCCAAACAAGCCTATTGATGGTTGCTTACAGTGTATTAGTTAAGAATAGCTACTAGCCAGTATCGCTGCTTCTTAATGATCATATGTATAAGATCAGGAACAGTATATCAAAGAGTTGCAACTTTATAAGAATGGATGGATGTTGTGCCTTCAAAATCAACATTGGGTAATTCACTTGTTTGGTTAAGAAAAGTACACAGGTAACATTTTTTATATAAATTGAAGCCATTTTTATTAATTGACTGTGGCTCGAATAGAATTGTTTCTGTACCTATGCTTAGCAGAAAGAAAAAAAGAAAAGAAATTGAAGATATTTTTGTCCTATGATAGATTGTTATTTCATATTTGAATTTAATAAGATCGACAACATGTTGCATATGACTTTCACTTTTTGGCTGGACATATCAGTTATCTGCATTCTTCCATCTGAGTTTCAGGGTCCTGGGTTTAGGAACTCCGTTGGGAGAAATGAGTTTACAGATTTTTAAATAGTTTTGCGGGTTTCAAGATAGTTTTTATGGATTTTGAAATGATTTTTATAGGTTTTGAGATAGTTTTATCTCGACTTACATACACCATTAGAGAAACGAAATTCCCAAACAAGTTTTATATCAAACTTGAATGTGCATTTCTTCATGCTTGCGTTTGCAGAAACTCTGTGTTACGTCTCACCACAGCAAACAGTCCTCAGGGTAAACTTAAAATTCCTAACAAGATCACTACCCTCATTTTCCTCGCGTTGAAAAAACAATGATAGACCAGGCATTGAATGTAAAATTTCTGACTTGCTTGGTCTCGTTACAGTAGTTATTTACTTATGACAGCAGGTCAAATCTTGAGACACAGCACAACGGTGTAATGCCCTTGAAGTGGACATCAGGATTATATCTTAGTATATCTTATTGACAATTTTTGTAAAGGGGATGATAACTGATGTAATATTTTGATAACTTTTCTATTCGAATGCATTTGCTGATCAGCTGAGTTGGCTACCAACTATTCTTGTATTGCTCATTGAGTTATGGAAAATACAATTTTCTAGTGTATTGACAACCTTTTCAAAGGGATTGATAAGAGTTCTTATGTTATTGACAACGTTTCCACTTAAGTGCATCTGTTGGTCCATTGAGTTGGTTGATAGTTTTTTGTAATTTATTGACAACTCTATGAAATGTAATGACAATTTATTTTATACTTTTGACAATATTTTCATTTGGGTGACTATGTAATTTCTTTTGTGGTGGACATTGACAATTTTTTAAAGGGAATGGCATGTATTGTTATGTTATTGACAACTTTTACACCCGGGGTCTTTCTTGCTCCAATGAGTTAATTGACAACTTTTCTTAGCGTATTGACAATTACACAAATGACAATTTATTTTATACCTTTTAGTTAAGGGCAGTTTCCTTTTTTTTAATCAATTTCTGAAATCCCATGTACCTATTTATCTAATTTTTGACAACATTTGATACCTATATATTTTTTCTCACTCACGAGAGTAGATGGGGTTTTAGAATTTTAAGGATTATTTTCAAGAATTTTTCTTACTTCAAAACAGTATTATGAGATGGCAGAAATACGAAGCCATGAGCCATAATAAACACACACATAGGGGGACATGGATGACCTTCTAAAGGTTTGTTTGGATGTGATTTTGAAAATAGTTTTTACAGATTTTAAAGAAAAATCTAAATTTTGAAAAATAACTTTTACATATTCCGAGGTAAAATCTAAGTTTTGAAAAGTGATTTATATTTGGGAAGTTATTAGCTTTTATGGATTCCGAGTCAAAAAAGTGGGTAGGAAAGAGGAAAGAAAAAGAATAAAAAGTAGGAAAGAGGAAAGAGAAGAAAGAAAGAGAAAGAAAGAAAAAGTAGGAAAGAGAAAAGAGAAAGAAGGAAAAAAGTAGAAAGATGAAAAAGTAGAAAAAAGTAGGAAAAAGAAAACCTAGATTTCAAACCGAAGTTTTGTAACTAAAATAAATTTTAAAAAAAAAATTTACCTGAACAAAATCTCTATTTTAAAGTAAAATTTAGATTTTAAGATGAAGCTTAGAATTCAAAATGGTTTCAAAAGAAGCCCTCACCCCCATTTTGTGGCGGATACGAAAGCCTCATCCACACTCTCATGTTTCCCTTCAAGTTGATCTTCAATCAATCTCATCTCATCTCATCATCCCTCACGGTTCCCAACAGCAAACCATATCCACATCCATTCGATCGCATCCCGACCGCCACTTGCACGTTTCTAGTTGGTTCCATTCAGGTGCTGCGGGTCCCACACTGCAACGCCTTAACTTGACCCACACGCTCTGCAAGGACCTACATCACCCCTAGATTTGGGATTGACGGTCTTGATTCTGCGTATCCACCGGCGTACCCTGCATCTTGAGTGGCACTGTGTTAAAAAAAACAAAAAATAGAGAGCTTCATCAGCTCCTACTCGACGTCGTTGTCGTCTTCATTGTCATTGGCCTCTCATTCACGTAAAATGGATTAAAAAATCATTGATTTCAAGTATTGTGGGGGAGCATCTTTGAATGAAAGAGCTCCCGAAAATTCCGTGCCTTTGAAATCCAGACATTGGGAGGGAGAAAATAGAGCGAACTTGATATAATTTCTGGAGATGGGAAGAGCCTTTGTCTATGTGATTCTCGGAGGAGGAGTCGCTGCTGGCTATGCTGCTCTTGAGTTCGTTAAGAGAGGAGTTTCTCAGGGTGAGCTCTGCATAATTTCTGAAGAACCGGTTAGTCGTTTTTGTTTCACTTCGCTGGTTCCTCTCTTCATTGCGCTCGTGTCTTTTCTGGCTCTCGTCCGTCTCCTTAATATTTCCCCCAAATTCCTTGTGCTAAACCAAACCCAATTAGAGCTTTGTTTAAGATTTTTTTAACGGATTTAATGGTAGAGATTTACATGGCATTACTATCTTTTAGTTCGCGGCTTTGGTTGACCCGTCGAGGATTTTGCTCAAATATACAACACAGCTGTAATTTAGCATTATATTTTACCTTGGAGCTGAATTACTGCATATCTGTTCAAATATTTTCTTTTTGGCCTTAGTTCTTTATTGTTGTTGGGCGTGTTAGAATTTGCTCTAAACCTGAATGACTGGATGAGGGAATCCTGTTTACTCTCTCTCTCTCTAGAAGTAAGTGAATCTCCGCTTTTAGTCAGAAATATATAAATTCCGAATTGTGTTTCAGGCTGCTCCCTATGAGAGACCTGCATTAAGCAAAGGATTCTTACTTCCAGAAGGTACATATAAACTCTTCCATGACAACTTATCATCTGCAACCTTTGATTTGTGAAATTGCATTAAATGCCTTTTATGCTTCGTGTGAGCAAAGGAAGACACATGCTTAATCCGGTTAAGGATGGATATACCATAGCCCCTGTGGACCAAACTTACAAGTACTCTGCTAGTCTTTGTATTAGATACCCCTTTTCAACGTGGTCTGTCTGCCCTTTCATAAATCAATTAGTGCATTCTTCAATTTTGATACCCTCTTCGAGCATCATGTGAACTTTAAATGGTTATGTCATTTTCTAAAAACTCTCAATTTATCTGGTAAGTTTTTCATACGGCAACTGTTCTTTGACTAATCTGGCACATGTCATTGTACAGGAGATTTCAAAGTGCTCTATTGTTAGATTATTTGTCTAGTTAGTTTCCATACCTTGTGTAAACCTCAGATAGTTTTTAAATAGGTCAAATGATGAATCTAGGGAAGTAAACTAGTTCGTATTTTGGTATGTTAGTAATTTTGATGTTTATTTACGAGTTTCCTCAAAAGTTGAATTCATGGGCACCTCATTTTGGCATCTTGCTGCTGCTTTCGTTTTAATAATGTAATCATACTGTGTTTGTCAATCTAAGATTTTACCATGTAAAATTGAAGAATTTAAGTGGGAACTGAGGATGATACTTGCGTTTAGAGACAAATTATTTTAATGCTCTTCTCTATGCTTTTAGGGTGATGGATAGCTGTACTTATTGCTTTTTTCCCCCTCAATTGCATTGTCCTTTTCCATTAATCTATTACCTTAGGTGTTTAATAGTTTCTGAATTGAAGTTTAATTGTACAGCCCCTGCACGGCTTCCTGCCTTTCATACTTGTGTTGGTGCACATGGAGAAAGGCTGACTCCAAAATGGTATAAGGAACATGGTAATGAACTAATATTCTCATATCAATTTCTTATTTTTTACATCATACTTTAGCAAGCTTGCTTCCTGTTTACCTGTTGATTCATTGCGTTATGAATATGTTCTTTGTAAGCTTTTTGTATTGTTGCTTGTTGCTGATAGATAACTGACATTTTTATGGGCTTGGGCCTTGTCTGGTTTATGTTAGGAAGAAGGCTAAGGGTTAGTAAGGTATTTTATGCATGACAGTTAGAAGAGAGAGTAAGAGCGAGGTAAGTAGGGTGGGTTTGTTAATAAGAGGCAGGCCTGATTTGGGTAGTTTTCTTTTTTAAATTTCTAACTCATCTCTTCAGTTAGTCATTTTTATTTCTGGTCACGTTTTTTCAAAAAACACTAATTTTGTAAGTTAAGGATATTCCTCCTTGAATATCTGCTACTTCTCACCGCTTCTATTTCCTTGCCAGGTATTGAATTGGTTCTGGGAACACGAGTCAAGTCTGCTGATGTGAAGCGGAAGACACTATTGACAGTAGCTGGAGAGACAATAAGTTACAAGATTCTCATCATTGCTACAGGTGCTCGGGTAATGAAACTAGTCTCTTTAGTGGGTCTAATTCTTTTTATCAGTTCATCATTGCATGCGCTGCTTTTCGAAGGAGCAAGACGAATAGGATTTGGCCATTCCCCTAACCCCCCCCCCCCAACACACACACACACACATAAAAGAGTAGGATTCAGGAACATCTTTTATCTAGTAGGCATAAGGAATAGATTCTCCATTTCCATGACCGGATTTAAAGTTAATGTTAGAGAATAAATAACAGAGGTGCAACAGTAGATTCTGTTTTTTTCCTTTTTATTAAAATAAACTCTGAAGAATATTAAGTTTGTTTGCAATGTTAAGTGCAGGCGTTAAAGCTTGAAGAATTTGGAGTGAGTGGATCAGATGCTGAAAATGTTTGCTATTTACGAGACTTGGCCGATGCAAATAGGTTGGTTAATGTTATGCAATCCTGTACCGGGGGAAATGCTGTCGTCATTGGTGGTGGGTACATAGGCATGGAGTGCGCTGCATCTCTAGTGATTAATAAAATAAACGTGACCATGGTCTTCCCTGAAGCACATTGCAGTAAGCACTAGCATTTCAACAAATTTCTGTTTGTCAATGCCTGTTTATGTCAGTTTGCATGCATCATAAATTTGAGGCAGATGCTGCTAAAAACCTTTTGCCCCAGTAATTTGACGATGGCAAGATATGCATGATTTAGATGTGTTGTTGATTCTACAGTGGCTCGTTTGTTCACTCCAAAGATTGCAAATTACTATGAAGATTATTACAAATCAAAAGGAGTAAACTTCATCAAGGGAACTGTGCTGTCATCTTTTGATTTTGACTCAAATGGGAAGGTAACTGTCTTCATTATTTTGCCGTAATATTAGAGGTTAAAAGTGAAACTTGGCCAAACATTTTCTAAGTAATTTCCAGTGTGGGAAAGTTAGTGCTTCAGAATGATTATGTGTGTAACCTCTGAGTCAGGAGGAACTGGCCTCTTATTTATTAGTTGGATCATGGATGTAAAATCTCCCTGTTTCATCGGACTTGCATCAAAGAGATAATAGGTTTTCTTGGGAAAAAGGAGTGAAAGATGACACAGTATGGTTACCTGTCACCAAAGGCTCGCAATCTCTGCCATCCTACACTATCTTAAATCTAAATTTAAGCACAAAGGCGGTTGGCTTTGGCTTTATTCATACTTGAAGCATAAAATGCTCTGGTGTGTAGGAGGGTTCATCAGAGATATTAGAAGGAAAAAGCTAAATGAGCCTGCCATAAAATGTTCATATTCTTTCATTAAAATGACCCTTAACAATTATCTTCTTGATTATTTGTATAGGTTACGGCCGTTAATCTAAGAGATGGAAGCAAGCTATCCACAGATATGGTTGTGGTGGGAATTGGAATACGCCCAAATACGGGTCTATTTGAAGGCCAACTTACTTTGGAGAAGGGCGGGATCAAGGTAAATGGAAGATTGCAGTCAAGCAACAGTTCCGTCTATGCAATAGGGGACGTTGCAACTTTTCCTGTCAAGTTATTTGGTGAGACTCGTAGACTTGAGCACGTAGATTCAGCACGAAAGTCTGCAAAACATGTTGTTGCTGCCATTATGGAACCAGAAAAAACGGGGGAATTCGATTACCTGCCTTTTTTCTACTCAAGAGTATTCTCCTTGTCTTGGCAATTTTATGGGGATAATGTTGGAGACGTGGTGTATCATGGAGATATGTCAGGCAGTACATTTGGAGCGTACTGGGTGAGCAACGGTCAGCTTGTTGGGTCATTCCTTGAAGGTGGAACCAAAGAAGAGTATGAAGCCATAGCCAAAGCCACCAAACTAAAGCCTGAAATTGAAGACTTGTCTGAGCTGGAGAGGCAAGGCTTGGGGTTTGCGGTGGCAGTTAGTCAGAAACCACCGGTGTCGTCTTCTTCACCTGTTGACGGTGCTTCTCCTGGCCAACTTCTGGAAAAACCACTCTATGCTTGGCATGCTACCGCTGGAGTTCTTTGTGCTGCATCAATAGCTGCGCTTGCATATATTTACGGAAGAAGGCGTCGAAGATGGTGAGATTTCTGACACGAGAGGCTGAATTGTAATATTTGTAGGCTTAGAATCTATAGGATAACTTGATTGTATCTGATCAACATAATCGAACACAATTCTTCAGCCCTATCATTTTTCTTACATGGTCCTTGTACCAAATGGAAAATATTTGCATATGCATACATATAATAGTCACTCGTACAGGTGCATCTGTTGTTTAAAGACTCCTTTTTTTAAGACCTGCCACAATCCCTGTTTTCACGACCAGTGACGGTAATGATCCCCGTCAAGAAACAACGAAGCGAAGTTGGATTTATTTCATGTAGATGCTTTATTTTTCACAAGCTAACCAAAAACCGGCCAGGGTAAGATCGTCTGCGGTTGGAAGAGGAATCGTCTTTGCGACTGCATGCCTTAGTGCAAGTGCGTATGCTGCCTGCTTTAAGGTTGGGCATTTCTTCCCAGAATCACCCGTCTTTTATCCGCTTTCCTTGGAATCAATTTTTTCTTACTAGTTTAATGGGCTGTCCAAAATCGGTCCTCTCAAGGAAGGGGCACTTGGTCATGTCTGGGGTATGATTCTGGCCTTTGACGATTCGACCCTTGGAATGCAACATTGCAACCCACCAAAAAACAGAGAGAGAAACGAAAGAAAGAACTAAAAAAATGAAAACCCAAGAAGGGCCCTGGCACTGTTGTCCAGAGAAATGCCCTCACTAGGTCGTGAAGGTGAAACAAGTCAACAACTGTGGTAGAGTAATTATGAGCATTGCCCAAGGGCACTTGCGTCATTACGTAGTACAGAGTACAGACGTAGCTATAAGCACCCACACCCATTTCCGTTTCATCTCTTTCCTTATCCTCTACTTCTATCTTGTTCGACCTTCCCCTTATACCTCAGTCGGAGGAGAAGCAGAAGAGTAAGAAGCATTAAGCTAATTCACAATGGCAACCACTCTATCCACCCTTACTCTTCGCTCCCCATCTTGCTCCACACCCACACCTTCCTCTTATCCTCCCCACTCTTCCTCCTTCTTCAAACCCTTCCTCCAATTCCCCTTCTCTCCCAATCCCAATCTTACCCATCGGGCCACCCATCTCCGCCCCCTCGCCGCCGTTGACGCCCCCGAGAAGATCGAGAAGCTTGGCGCCGATATCTCCAACCTCACCCTCGAAGAGGCCAAAATCCTTGTCGACTACCTCCAAGACAAACTCGGCGTCTCCGCTGCCGCCTTTGCCCCCGCCGCTGTTGCTGCCGCCCCCGGTGCCCCGGCAGACGCCGCCCCTGCAGCCGCCGAGGAGAAGACTGAGTTTGACGTCGTCATCGAGGACGTCCCAAGTAACGCGAGGATTGCTGTCATCAAGGCCGTTAGAGCCCTGACAAGCTTGGCTTTGAAGGAAGCCAAGGAATTGATTGAAGGGTTGCCGAAGAAGTTCAAGGAAGGAGTTTCCAAGGACGAGGCTGAGGATGCCAAGAAACAGCTCGAAGAGGCTGGAGCAAAGGTTTCCATCGCTTAAACTTTGCAGTCTATGCAGGATGGTTCGTTGAATTTTAGCTTCAAATTTTCCTTTTTAAATGTAATTTTATAGCCATTTCTTAGTTGAGTACAGTGTAATATGCTTGAATTTCAAGTCAGTTGTGATCGAGGAGTTCCATTTATGAGTAACATTCTAATCTCATTGGCTTGCATCTCTTGATATTTATTTATGCTGTCACAGATTTAATCAAATTTGGGTGAGTAATTTGAATACTGAACTGATCTGTTTCTTTCTGCAGTTGTTGCTGTAAATTATCATTTTGAATGTGTCCTTTGTGATTGAATTATTTGTGGAAAAACTGGCTAGCTATACTGATACAGAGCAAACGAGAGTTGTATTTGAAGAAGTTTATCTGTTTGTGCAAGATTTGATGTCTCTGTTTAGTTAATTGATGATTGCTTAATGAGATTTGAATCATACAAGGGCTCCTTTTGGGTGAAGCCCTGTTATGCTCTGACGAGAGAGATTCATTTTGCCGGGTAGCTTCAACTGAGAATGAATAGCCTTGAGCTCGCTTGAACTGAGAATGAATTATCTTAAGCTCTCTTTAGTTCATTCATCATTGAAGCATGAAAATGTTTGGTGCTGACGAAATTCTCGGAGTTGTCAATGGTTTTGAATTTGATTCAAATTCATTTTTGAATGAGTCAAAGAAGTTTAGCTAACTTCTTCATGCATCTGAAGAACCTAATTTTGAACTTCTTGCCGAGTAGTACAGTATAGTTTTTATCAGTTGAGCTGCATCATGAACCAATAATCTCTTGCTCCCTGTTATCAGGCTGGAAAGTAGTGATGCCTCAATGGTGTTAATTATTGAACACTGGTTTATCCTGGCATCCATTATGGAAATTTTCCCTTATGACTTTCATTCGATAGAGTGAACTGGATGGTGTAGATGTGCTATAGAAATGTGTTTTCTTGGGAAATTACTGCGAATGGATCATCTTCTCTTGACATTTTCCCAAATGGTCTTGCTCTTCTGGGAGCTCCTCAAAAATCTTTTCACAGAGATCCCTGATTCTGTTTGGAACGCCGGGTTTGTTTGTTTTTTTGGGCTTCTACTGATACACATTGGGCTCGAGCCTCTTTTTGATTTCTAAAAAAAGAAAGGAGTCTTGAGATACTAGAAGAGAGCCGTAGATCAAGAAGTCTAGCAGGCTTGGATGTCTCTTCTGGAGTGCCCCCTCCCTTTCTTACTCTTCTTTTCTATATCAATCAAAGAAAAAACGCGAACTCATACACGAACTTTGCCATTCATCAGTCCGGCCACAGTCCAGCCATTGAAGTGTGAACCGGTTTCTCCATAAGTTAAAAGACCAGTCTGATATCAACAGGTGCTAGGTGTAGAGAAATAAGTTAGTTTCCACGATGTGATGAGTCAATGTTCAAATTTTCATTAGAAGAGGCGTTCATATATAGTGCCCGACAGTATTGTGAAATTATTGCGTCTAATTGGAGGCTATGGCAAAAAAAACGAGAAATAAATGACCAATCCGATTTACTTAGCATTTGCTTTTGACTGCACTTTGCTAGAATCTTGGCCTGGGAAGATTTTTTACTCAGCGGAAGAATCAGAATCCAAAATTCAATCAAATTCATTGTCTGCTTGAGGGGAAGAAACAGAGAGGCTGACTAAGTTGCTGCAACATACCAAGTCTCTGATATGTAACAAAATCTGAACAACACTCCTCTTGTACTCTTCCTATCACGCAACTACTAAGTTGTCCGTGACACTCCTCGTTCCACTGTTATAGCAGCTTACTATCCCAAGATGATGTCTCAACACTAAACTTATTCGACAGATGATTTTTTCTTTTTCTTTTTCTTTTTCAATCCAAGAAGACATTCCCAATAGCATCAGAAGCTTTGGTGATATGGCCCGTGAACTGCTTCGTTTATTGTTCTGGCATTTTTCTGCAATCTATTGGCCATGTGACGTTGACATCATAACCAGAAGATTTATTAGCCACATCATCATAGGCCTCAAGCTGCTCATAACATGAGAGGCTCTAATCAAATTCCAACCGTGGACCACCCCACGACCTGCCTTCTCTCATACCTGAGGGGACAGAACCTCAATTAACACCTTATTGTGCTATATTCATTTGACCCTGTCTGCTCAGCACCACCATCCACTAGCCTCCTTCTCCTTCCTCCTGAAAACCACCGAACGTGTACAAACAGGATTTAGATTGCTGTTGGTACATTGCAGAAATCCAGGAATCTCGGCTATAAGGTTGAGGTGAAGGATCAAGTTAACTGAAAATATATTGGTGCCACGCGTCATGATTCTCATTTTGCAAAATGTTACCTTGAAGCAGGAGTCTTAAAGGGCTCTAAACTCTCTAGCTCCAACAGTGAGCTCTTAGGACGTGGTGCTCTCAAAGAGTCATATTCGTTACGGTGTTGCTTTCACTGCGAGTTGGCCAGCCGGATATGGCTGTCAGCAATAGGTTCTAACCAGACGAGCTGCCTAATATTTGCAACTTCTCATGGACTCGTGATGCTTACATTATTGGCGCCATGCTGTTTATTTTCTTACATGTTGACAATGAAATAACCAACAGTGATAAAATTTGAGTGTGAGGGACTCATGGAATTGGGTGGAGCCATACAAAGGCACGCCTAATTAGCAATAAATTTCAAATTATATATTCAGTCCCTATTCATGCTGCGTGTGTGTGTGTGTACACTTTCAGGTAACCTGTGAGAGAGATCTATATATCAATATTCAGTAGCCGCCGATGCTATCAATATCGATCGAATGGCTGACCATGAAAAGGATTGCGAAGGTCTGATAGAGATTCAATTTTAAATAATATATGAAAATGGTTTACTCGATCAATTCGTCCTCATCTTGTCACTCTCTAGTAAGCTGTCAAGATTTTTCCTTTCTATTCCGTGAAATAAAAAGCATTCGAATTAAAAATGTATCTGTTTGAAGAGGTATATGTGAGCATGCCTTCTCCATACCACACTATCCTGAAAGAAGTATTTATTTTTGGAAGCTATAGACTCATAAATTTTTTTTATTTGGTGATCTAGGACAGATAATGCCTCCCCGTGAATCACCTCGGTATCCAACGTCTTTGCCTAAGTCTACGGCCTTCTTTCAAGTGGAACAAGTAAGCCGGGGCAACCGATTAATCTGTAGCAGGAATATTATTTTGGTACACCCTTATGAAGTGCTTTGCACCAAGGATGGATAATCCCCTGTCAACAAACGTGGCTCCAGATTCGAACACACGTCTGTCTAGGAAAGTATCAGCTGCATTACGACTACACCCAACGTTTGTTGGTTAGACTTATAGATTTTTACACATATTTAAAGTGGCATAATACTTTTCTTGGTTAAAAAATTGATGGGTTGTGTCGTAAATTGTCAGGGTCCGTAAGTGATAAAGTCACTCATATCATTTACTAATAAGATCCTCACAGCTACTGATTAGATCTTTCATCTGCTGTTAAGGTTCTTCCAGTAGGTGCTCATTCGTGGCATCGCCATGCCCATGCACCCTTATGGTGCGTTTGGTAGGATGGAACTTGAGATCTGGAAGTGGAATTGAGGGTGGAAGTGGGATTTTGTCTTGTTTGGTATCATGGAAGTGGGTTCCATGGAACCCAAAAACATTGGAACTGGGTTCTAACCTCCCCCCTTGGGAACCCAGTTCCAGTTCCATGGAATTGGGGCCGGACTCTTTTGCCCTTCACCCTCCTCAGCGGCGGCGGAAGGGGCGACGGAGGTGGCGGTGACTGTGGGTGGTCTTCTTCTTTGGTGACCGGCTAGCTGATGGCTTCAACGGAGGTGAGTGATGGAGGACGGTCTGGCACGAAGATCTGCGACGACGACGAAGGTAGGCGATCATTTGCGAGATCTGCGACGACCACCACGAGGTCTTTCATCTGCGTTGGAGTTCTTCGACGGAGATCTGGCACGGCGGAGGTCTTCCATCTGCGACGACGATGAAGGTAGGAGACAATGGCGACGAGCGATTTGTGACGATGACGACGAAGGCAGGCGATCATTTGCAAGATCTGCGACGACCACCACAAGTTCTTCCATCTGCGTTGGAGTTCTTTAACGGAGATCTGGCATGGCGGAGGTCTTCCATCTGCGACGGCGACGAAGTTGGGAGACGACAGCGACGAGCGATTTGCAACTTTTTTTTGTTAAGCATATTTTATTTTTTATTTTTGGTGAAAAAGAATGTTAAGGGTATTTTAGTATTTTAAATCACACTTCCATGGTCATACCAAACAAATTTTAAAACTCACTTCCAATTCCAGTTCCACTTCCAATTCCATCAAAATCAGTTCCGCGTACCAAACAGGGCATTAGGCAGTCCATGTACTGATGTACCAGAGAAGAAAAAACACGGAAGCGAATCTTAATTCTCGAAGTTTATAGAATAAAAATAAAATATTCATGCATGTATTTCATGATTTTTTTTTGCCAACAGGAACAACCAATTGAATTAGATGAATTTTAGAACTAAGTTTTAATCTAATAAAATAATAAATAAATAATTTTTAATTTTAAAAAATATGTAAAGACATTTTTTGACAAATGGTAGTAATATCTATTCAAGAAATAAATAAATGGTAATAGAATCTAAAAGGCAACAAAGATCTGAGGGCAAAATACGCGGCACAAACATACAGCGAGTAACTAGGGCATATACGTAGTCGCGAGAGTAAGTGTCGAGTGTCCAAAACTGAAGCGTCGATTACAAGTTAACAAGAAAGGCGCCAATGCACCAGGGACCGTCGGATGATCTAAGACCAACAATGTCCACCGAGTCAGCTGCGTCCAGCAATAGGCAGTCATCGGTAATTAATTTTCTCCTTCTTGGCATGGCATCTCACGCTCCACTTAGGGCTTGTTTGGTTGGGGGAAGGGGAAGGGGAAGGCAGGGGATGAAAAATGAATCTCTCCCCTCGTTTGGTTTAAACTTTTAGAGGGGAGGGGATCCAAAATATATCCCCTCATTCCCTTCCCTGACCTTATTTTAATCCCCTCCAAATTGAGGGTTTTGGAGCGAATCAAAAAATCATGACTAATTTACCCTTTCAATTCTATTATATTCCCATCCATACTAAGTTAAAATGCATTGCCTCTCCACTTTTTTATTTGCTTTCTAGAAGCAATTCAGTTAAACAACTTTTTCTTCCTCCTCTGCTCTTAAGATGTTTTGCCAGTCACAAGTAGGATTACGGTGGCAAGTTAAGCATAAATTAAGTATTGTGAAATTAAACTACATATAAATCCTATTTTTTAATTATTTAAATGAATTAGATGAGAGAAGTACCTTAATAATTATTTTGATTAATTAAATAGAATGAGTGATTAATTTTCATGAGTGAAAATTAATTTAAATAAATTGTATAAGTAAATAAATATAAATCAATATATAAGTGTAAAATGGTAAATTGATTATTAACTTCCCCTCCTTCTTCTTCTAAACTAAACAAAAGATAATTAAAAATCCCCCCTTCCTTTCCCTCTAACTAAATCAAACGAGGTAACCTCATCCCTTCCCATCCCCTCATAACCATCCCTTCCCTTTCCCCTCTTTCAAACCAAACATAGCCTTAGAGATTTTCATCCCCACACTCCAGAAGATGCTCCTCCTTCGCTCCTTCAACTCACCCCCAGTCGCTGATTCTACCCTTTCGGGTTATTTTATTGAATGACTCACTCTCGGATTCGCTTTTCTTTCATGATCTGTTCTCTTTTTGTTTCTCTCTTCCTCTGATCAGTTCTTTGAGTTGTATATTTTCGAGAATCGCTTCAAGGCATTAACTCGGCAACCCTAGCTTTTTTGTTCTTCAGGTATCCCCCGCCCGTTTTGTTTTTGTTTTTATTCATTTTGCTTTATTGATTTATTGTTATTAGTTTTCTTTTTATGTGATTTCCTTTGATCTTCCATTAGCGGGTAATATTTTTAAATCCCCATCCGTTAGCTCACGCCCTTAAACCCAAACCCTAGAACTTGTTGATTCTTACATGTCCTCCGTGTTTTCCCACCGCAATAGGTTGATTTTCTTGAGGAAGAGTTTTTCTTCATGGGCACGGTTGAGACTCGATCCAAAACCTCGATGGAAGGTTCATCCCTTGTGCCTGCAAATGATAAGCCTCGAGGTTCAGAGTCTGAGAGCAAGAACCTTAAGGAAGCTCTTGGCGGCTCGAAAGGAGGGGGTCGAGAAATTGGTGCTAGGTTCTCAAGTAATGGAAATGGAGGTTTGGGTGATGATAAGGAAGAAAATGTCAAGGGCAAAAGCCCAATCCAGAGAGGCCGTGAATTAGATATCTCCAACCGAAATGATTGTCAAGGTTTGGGTGATTCCGAGATGAATGGGGTCTCTTCGCTGTTGAAAATGCGAGAAAGTGGCAGAAATTTGAACCTTTCTCATGGTGGTGGGAGTGACAGTGCTGACATGCTAAACTCTAATTATGCTTCTACTGAGAGAAGAACACGAGCCGCTGACTCTTCGTGTGGGGATAGTTCGTTAGGGGTTGGTGTTGAAAAAAGATTACATAGGAAGAAGAAAAGAGAAAGTAGAGAAAATAATGAAAAAGTCGTGACAATAGAAGTTCCAATTGTGGAGACTAGTGAGAACAAGGATTCAGAAGTAGACGCTAGCGATGAAGAGTATGGACTTTCTGTTGGTGATTTTGTCTGGGGAAAAATTAAGAGTCATCCTTGGTGGCCTGGCCGGATTTATGATCCTTCTGATGCATCGGATTACGCTTTAAAGTTGAGGCAAAAGAATAGACTCCTTGTGGCTTACTTTGGAGATAGGACCTTTGCTTGGTGTCATCCATCTCGATTAAAGCCCTTTGAGGAGAACTTTGAAGATATGGTGAACCAGAGTAATTCCAAAGCTTTTGTGAATGCTGTACAAGATGCTGTGACGGAGATTGGTAGGCTTTTAGATTTGAAGATGACTAATTCGTTTGTTGCCAAGAAAGGTAAGGCTGAAGTTGCTTCCCTTTTGGCAAAGAACTCTGGAATAAAGGATGGGGTCCTTCTACCTGAGAATGGTATAGAGAAACTTGCAACTGTTCTTTTTGACCCAGTTGAGTTGCTTTATCAAGTGAAAAAGATTGCAGAGGTCATTGCTATCAGTAGTGTTCTTGAGCTGGAATTACTAAAGGCTCGGCTTTCGGCCTTTTATCTTGCTAGAGGAGGTTATAAGTTGCCTAATTATTACGCACCCCAGCCTGTTCCTGGACTTGAAGAAGACAATAGAATTGATGAAACATTAGATAAGGGCAATCGCAAAGAGACTACAGTCCAAGGACCATCTGACGAGGAATATTCCTTGCCAGTGATTCCAGAACGTGGTGAAGTAAATCATTCTTCAGGGACTAGATTGCATCATAGAAGGAAACAGAAAAGCATTGCTGAAATTATAAGAGAGGACAGTGATCTTTATACCAAAGTTAACGAGGGGGTAGAAAATGAAGCAGTTAACCCTGGCAAAATGACAGGTTCATCCGGTCGAAAGAAGAGGAAAAGTCTCAAGGATACAATGACAACCACACAAGTGCAGAAGATGCAAGGGTCACCTCCATGCAAGGATCAAAATTTACCTAGTAGTGAAAATGTTGGTAGTGGGGGAAATCAAACTGCCAACGAGAGCACATTATCACATTTGAAAAGGAAGAAAGTGAATATGGGTAGCAATAGCGCTCAGAGTAAAACGGAATCTGATGGAGCCCCTGTAATAGGGGAAGAGAACTTGAACGGGAAAGAAGGGAAAGAACAAATTGAGGAGGGTTCTCTGTCAAGACAAAGGAAGAAAAGCAAGTATTTGTCACCTCCTTTCACAACTCCAAGCAGAGGCCAGAAGAAGGGTGACAAAGAAACAGCATCGGTTAAGGATTCCAGCAAAGGTCCAATATCAGAGCAGATTGCCAGTGCTGCCGATGCCCTCCTAGGGACCGCCACTCCTTTGAAGAACGATGGTCAGGCACTTCAAGAGACTATACCTAAAGAACCTGCTGCAATTCAGGAGAACATTGCTAAGGAATCTTCCATAGATCATGTTCTTACAGATAAATTAAAATCCCAAACAGCAGAAGAGAACAATGAGACTATTGATCTGATGAAAATACAGGCTTCTCCTAGAGAAGTCATATCTGAAGTCCGCTCTGCTGCCTTGAATTCACAAGTTCACAAGGATATTACTCTTTCTGGTAAGATCGTGGACTTTATTTCTGTTTTCAGAAGCTCAATGTATCGCCAGGGATCCTTCTTCACATTGTGCAACAAGCGTCAACCTGGTAGGAAGAGAAAGAATCCAGAATCTGAACCAGGGACGTTAAGGAAATCCCAAAAGCTAACTGGTCACACTTCACCTAATCATGACACTGAGAAGAGGAAGAGAAGGAAGAAGATGGATACTGTTTCTGATACGCTCGAAGAAAAGCCAGTTGCTGAAAATATAAAGACAGGCAAAAGGGGGGCTAACAAAATTGTTTCAGCTGCAGCACTTGTTATTTCATTTGGACCTGGATCCTCTCTCCCTTTAAAATCTGAGCTTATAAATTTGTATAGTCAGTTTGGAGCCTTGAATGAAGAGGAAACAGATGTACTCTGTACCAGTTACACTGCTCGAGTATGCTTCCGGAGAACTTCTGATGCAGAAGTGGCCTTTAATCATTCCAAAAATAAGAGCCCCTTTGGCTCCTCTGACGTGAAATTCGAGGTTGGTCATCGCCAAGTTGGATCGAAGTCAGGGGAACGTGGTGGAAAATCAAAGACCAAAGCTTCTCCTGACAGAAAGAAAGACGGGACAACAGCCAGGCCATCCGCTTCACAGTCACCTATTATTGAAGCATCCAACTTGAACTTCATAAAGCAGAAGCTTGAGGCTATGAGCAAAATGCTCGAAGGATCGGAAGGTATGACATCAGGTATAAAGAAAAAGGTAGAGAGCGACATTAAAGGGCTCTTGGAGAGTGTGAAAAAAATGGCTGAATCTTCGTCTTAGAAAAAGACTCGAGATTTGTGTTAGTAGCGTGTAGCTGATCAGGGTAGGTTTAGTAATAATATGTCATTTGCTTTTAGTGGTCAATGTTATCTGAGGATCAATTTGTATGCGTAATAGCTGTTCACTAAAATTATTTGGCATAGATGGGTCATCAGTTTCTGGTCTAGCTATTTTATTAGTTGCATGCATAATCTGTATAGAGATCAACAGCATTTTAATTTTTTTTTTTGTCTCATATCATAGTTGCCTATAAAACCTGTAAGGATTAAAACTTTTTTTTTTTTGGTGAATCTGTAAGGATTAAAACTGAAGCTTTTGTTAGTGTTTTCCTGTCTCTGTTTTTTCTTCGCTATGATCTTTTCAAGGTACAGTCTTGTGTCACTTTTATTTTGCTGTGAGAGGAATTCATCGTGATTGTGCAGGGAAAAATGGAGAAAATCAGTTCGTGGATACTTGCCTTTTCCCTTTAGGAAAGAAATAAGAAAATTCCCCCTCATTGTTTCTGCCATGGATCACGATCCCTCTTCATTTCGTATTTTCACCATGGATCTTTTATCGCCAACCTGTATGTATGGATTTGGTTGTAGCTTCATTTAATCTTTTGATATTTTGATTTCAGAAATAGAATACGTGAATTCTTACGTGTCAACTGAGTTTTCCCGTAGACTTCAAGTATTGCGAGGAAGCAGCAATTCTAGTTTGACGTTGACAAGGGAGATGGGGCAAGAATATTTCAAGACAATATATTTTTTGGGTAATGATATGATACTGTACATTGAGGGTGGAAATTGGAAAATGATTAGAAATGACAAGCGAAGACGTGCACAACAATGAATTATGATTTTGAATAAGGATATTTTTTACTTTTTGAAAATTAAAATTTTGCTTTTATTTTAGAAAGAGGTGTGATATTTTTTTCAGGAGAAAAAATTTATTCAGCTAGATGTAACTCTCGAAAGACGAATAATTCCAAAAGAAAATATTTTAAAGAAAGCAACTACTTCAGTCTTGCCAGTCGGACTTTCTCCTCTCTTAAACCCGGAGAAACAAAATGGCCATCTAGAGTTTGAGACCATCCATCTTAATTGATAACAAGAATAAAATAAAATAATTTAAGGAAACAAATATTACCATCTCATGTATTCTAAAAAATGTGAATATTATACAAAATTTTCATCCCTGACATCTGTCGTGGTCCTCTATTTGCAAAGTGAGCAATAGGAAGGATTTCTGCTACCCCCTTTCATACCATTCCAGTGGCCTCTTGGATCACATTTTGTTCTCTCAGTGCGGAAAAAAATTGATTATGAGCGGTGCATACTTTGCCAGGAAAATTTAAACCTTATCCACCTCTTCAAGAGGTTATCCGGTGGAAAATGTTCCACTCTCGCTACCACGCATATTTCCAACTGAAACCTACACCAATGTATGTGCAAGTCTCACGAAATCAAAACTACAAAATAAACATGCAGCTGAAATATGCTCAGATGTATCTGTACACAAAAATGGTAATACACATATCTAAGTAATAGGAAGGAAGATGAAAGCTCAGATGCTGCTCATCATCATATATTGAACATCTACGTAGACAGATCTTAATGGCATTCATTTTCTCTAACATCAATCAACATTGATAATCTCCAATGACCGACATATAACAGCAGTATGACAGTGGGGAAGCAAGGACTTCCAGATTCCAGAGCACCTGAAGATGCATCAGTCATCAACTGGGTCCTGAGGGGTTTCATCGAGCCCGCGTTTAATAGTAATGACAGGGCATTCAGCATGCTTCACACAAAATTCACTAACAGTGCCCACAAATACCCTGAAAAACACATTCCCAAGAATTTATGAAGTAAATATCGTGGGAAAATAACATAGATAACATGAGATTCAAGCATATTTTGATCACCAAAAATAGAATAAAGCCATTTTATCTCAACCTTAAAACTTCTAACTTCATATAACAACTAAGTGTGCGCAATTGTGCATACCTCTGGAAAGGTCCAAGACCTCAGTTGCCCACAACCAGATGGCCGTACTCGTGTCACCTCGTGGCAGATTACTTCTTTAGGATCTCCGTGTCTGATCCATGCCTCACGGGTGACCTAAAATTAGAGAAAACCTATGTTCAGACCCATTTCACATTAAGAGAAATGAGCTAATCGAATAGCATTACCCCAATTTGATGACATCTATTGACAAAGTATTCCAGCAGATGAAGTCCTCTAACCCTATCTCTTTGCTTCATGTCTTTAAAATCATCGGGTGACGCATAGATACTATCCATCTCATCAAAAGCTGGCAAGAATAAGTCAGGAAACCTGTAACGTTCCAGAAAAAAAAAATTGAATTGAGAGGGCCGACACTGTGGGGGTATTATAAATACCCCCACACCCCCAACACATGCACACACACATTTTCACTTACACACACCCATTCCAGAGAGAAGCAGCGACGGAAGGAGAGAGGAGGAGAGAGAGAAGGGTGTTGGAGAAAGAAGAAGGTGGAGAGAGGAAGTTTCCAGTTTAAAGGTTCTGCTTCTGGGATTATTTAGGTAAATAAAATGTCTTATTTTCATTAAACTCTGTCTATGAAAGTTGTTCCAAATATTTTTCTCTTTCTTTTTTTTTTTATGACATAAACCACTAATAAGCTCACAGCATATCCCTCTCTAGTGCCTTCCTCAAGAACTCAGGGGGAGTTTCGAAGAAAATAGCTCCTTGCATAATATGCAAAGCCTCTTTTGCCACGCAGTTAGCAGCTTGATTCACTTCCCTTTGGCACCACTCTATAGAAGCATCCCAATCTCGGCTCAGTAAATCCTGAATCTCTCTGTATAGATCCGAATAAAGATGATAGGCACCTATTCCGGATGATAGAGTCTCAACAATCTCCATACAGTCTGTCTCAACAATGATCTTCTTCCAACCATTGTCCCACGCCCTCTTTAAGCCCTATAGGACCGCCAAGCTTCTACAAAGGTGCTACCCCCCTGGCCCCAAGTTACACAAAAATCCTCCTAGAACCTTCCCATTGTAGTCTCTAGCTATTCCTCCACAAGCTGCAACCCCGCCACCTATAATGCTAGCTCCATCCACATTCCATTTTACAGTACCCATAAATGGTGCCTTCCAACTAACACGGTGGTCCACTTCAAAGCTCAACAATTGTAGGGGATTCTCCATCCACCGAGCCGTTGCCCGTGACTTCGCTATAAGCTGATGGTGTCCAACAGCCTTCCCTTGGCAAATGCCTGAATTCCGGTTCATCCATATATGCCGACAAAGGATGGGAAACCACACAGACCAGCGAATTCCCATAACTTCCTCATCTTGTCTAATGTTCCAGACTATCCATTTATCCATCTCAGCAATCAAAAAGAACCTATCACATAACTTAGGAGGAACTGTAAGCTTCCAACATTCAGCTGCCACCTTACATTCTCGTAGCACATGCATCATATCTTCCCTTCCTGCCCCACAAACATCACACTCTGCTATCCTTTGCATGAGTCTGGCCTTCCTAGTAGCATTAGTTAACAACTTGTCCTTCATACAAAGCCACAAAAAGGTCTTGACACGTTGCAGAACCTTCAGTTTCCAGATTCGACGCCATTGATTACCCTGGGGGCCATCTCTACTAGGCCACATTGCATTGTATGCAGATTTAACTGGAACTCGCCACTCAAATTCATCCTCCAAATAGGTCTATCTTCCCTGCTGCCATCCGGTGGTGGAGTCCTATCAATTGCATTTAGAATTGTAATAGGCAAAACCCTCACGAGCTTCTGCCAACACCAACCCCCAGTCTCCGTCACATAGTCCACTACATACTCCTCCTGCATACTCTGCTCGATAGAACCAATCCTGTAGTTCTTCAGCGGTTGAAGCCCAACTACCTAGTGATCATCCCAGAACTTTACCCTGCATCTATCACCTAACTTCCAGCCTACTCCGCCCAACACTTGATCCCAGACATCTCTAATTCCTTTCCACACCTATGAGCCTTGCTTGTTTTTTGCAATCTGAGGCAACACATCATTCCCACACTTATACTTTTCTCGAATAAACCTCACCCATAAATCCTCCTGCCTTTTAATCAATCCCCACCCTAACTTCATCATAAATGCTTGGTTTTGCTTCCAAGCGTTTCGCAGCCCTAATCCTCCTTCCTCCTTGCTACAGCACACCTCATCCCAAGCAACCAAGTGGACTTTCTTGTTCTAAGAAGAGCTTCCCCAAAGGAACTGTCTACATTTCTTGTCAATTTCATCACAAGTGGCGACAGGAAGACTTGTGGATTGCATAATATACGTCGGAATGGCTGATGCCACAGAGGTTATTAGCGTATGTCTAGCCGCTAAGGATAGGCTGTTCAATTTCCAAGTAGACAAACGCTTGTCCATTCTATTCAGAATACCCTGGTGAGTATGTTTTGACACCCGCTTTTGCAACACTAGAACCCCTAGATATTTCCCCAAATCTGTTATAGTGGTAAATCCTAGAAATTCACTTATTTCACGACGTCTACTCTGGTTCACACATTCAGAGAAGATGCGTGATTTTGTCAAACTTACTTTCTCCCCGGAGGCTAGGCAAAAGTCATCTAAACAAGCTTTTATAATCGCTGCTTGTTCCACAGTCGCCTCTGCAAAGAGCATTAAGTCATCGGCAAAGAAAAGGTGAGATATGCATGTACCTCTTTTAGAAAGCCGAAACGGAAGCCACGTACCCTCCAACACCTCCTGTTGTAGCAATATTATGTATATTAGAAAATAGTTTGAAATTTAAATTTCTATCTAGTTTGAGTTTTATTTGCAGAAGGCCATAAAAATATACATTTAAATTTTATAACTATGTCCTATAAGATTATATCTATTTATTTGAGACCATGAGTATTTTAGAAATTTAGTGTGTTTAAAAAGAGATATATATATATATGTATTTTGAATATATAGGATATAAAAAAATGTGTAGAGGTTGATTTTTCGATATATTTGAGTAACTTAAAATTGTTATTTTTATGCAAAATTTTATAAGTAAATGTTATTTATGAAAACTCCTAAATCAATTTTAGGTATTTCAAAATAATAATAATGATAAATAAAAATAAAGGTAAAAATAAAAATAAGAAAAAATGGGTGTGAATAATTTAATTGAAATATTGAAAATGTTGTTTATATTTTAATCAGCTTAAATTTATTATTTTGCCATCATCAGATTCTATAATTAATTTTTTTCACTATAATATATTGTAAATAATTGTATATTGGGTGATTAATTATGTAAATTTCCTTAAATTTGTATTTACATTACTGTGTAAATTAATTGGTGATTGGGCTGTATTGGTTGCGTGACACTTGAGGCTAGTGGGATTTAGCTTGGAATTAAGGTAACCGGGATTAATTTCTTTTATATGCTTGTTGTGGACTATAAGGTGTTTTCTAATCCTTACTTTATTTATGAGAAAAATTTAATTGTGATCTAGAAAATTTTACATATTTTATATACGACATTTATTCAGTGAAGCAGTGTATTTTTGAACTGTATGCGTGTTTCATTATACATAAGACGTTATGACAATTGTGATGAATTATATGATTATGACATTGGGACTGTATGAATGATGGTTGTGCATGTATATCATTATCTGTTATATTGTGGGTTATTTTCGGGACGAACGAAGAGTGGTGAATTATTGCGCCCCTCAACTTTTACTGGTTCTTAGCCCGGATTTAAGCTAAGTTGGTGTGGGTGGACACCTCCTTACCTTGGCCTGTTGCAAGTGGTATGGGAGGGGACAGTGTTTTTGAAGTGACTAGCTAGCCGTTAGCCAGGTATACTAGCACTGATAGGATGTGCCATGTCCAGAAGTTATAAGGCGGAGCAGGTGGATTGGGGGTTAATTGCTTTTAATGGATATTATGTTATTGAATGATTAGTATTATGCTGACAAACCTGCTTCTCTGACTTGCATTCCTATCATGCATATGTTAGAAATTGATTTTAGTTACTGAGACGTCATGTCTCATCCCGTTATTATAATTTTTTTCAGGCGATACCTCTAATTCTGATAGAGGCCGTGAGAAGCAGCCAGAGGCGTAGTTATTAAGCCTTGTAAGCTCTTTTTGGTATTGGTGTTATATTGAATTTTATATTGCCATATAGGACTCATTATATTGATGCATTGTATTTCGGGAAGGCAAGCAAGAACTTGTGGGCCCTGTGACGTTGGTTCATTTTTTGTGCCAAGCGATTCGGATTTTATGAGACAATTTGTGAACGGATCGTGTGGCAAGGATCCGGGCGCCTTATTTAATGAAATTGCTTCCACAAAATTATGTGGTTATTTAATTGTGTTGATTAAATTATTATGGTATAAAAATGGTCTTTTCAAAACCACCATCAGGTTGTAGTCCTTTTATTAGCTTCACAAAATGTAGATGCAAACTAGTTACATGTAGAATGTATGGCATGGGTGCAAATAGAATTATATCATAAAGAAGAGAAAATAAAATAATAAAGTTGACTTCAAATCACAATAACTCAATAAACACAACCTTTTGGATTGTCATGCTCATTTCTAAACTGCAAGGGGTCATCAATCACTCAATAATTTACAAAGATCTTAACACTTATCATTTCATAACTTTCTTCTATTTTGTAAAAGTATGAAGACTAATGAGAGCGTTTCTCGGCAAGTACTGGTGGGAGATAGATTCGGCATTGCATGAGCAGAGGCAAACTTCTACCCCAAAAGTAAAAGCTATTTATAAACAATTTAAAATGATGGAAAATAATTGCTCTATTAAGAATTCAGAATAACATTAGAACTAAGTCTTAATCTACATAAATATGAACGGACTCTTCTAAAAAAAACAAATTCTCTACTACAAAGCAGTATCCCTTCAAGTGATTTCCAAATCCTTTTAGGGAGAAAACTTGAGTGCATTTTTATTTTTACTCTTACGTTCTCCAATAGTAACACAACTACACAAGAATTCGCAAGTTCGACCCCCAAAAAAAAAATCAGCACCACATGATTGAATCTTTTAAAATTGAGTACATATATATATTTTTTTATTAGGGAAAAATAGTATATAAATAGCTATCCCTGTAATCATCTGATCCTTCTTGATACTTGATAGAGAGAAACAATTGGAATCTAGGTTTTACTCTGTTTAAGTCCAAGGCACCTTCAGTCCGCCTAAAAAAGTGCAGCAGCACCCGCGCTTAAACAGATTCATTACCTTGACCATGAACAAGTAATGGGGTAAACTTCGGGCCGTTCCCCTCCCTTCCTCTTTCATTTCATCCATTTCGTCACAAACCAAATTAACATCACTAATGTAGATTCAACGGAATCTGACAGCGACAGAGTAGAATGATTATGCCAGTCATCGCATATAGGTGCATTTCAAGCAAACAAGTTTCCGACATTAAAAAGCAGAAACAATCCGATTAGCAGATTCAACAATACTGATCAAAGCACACCAAGCCTCAAAAAGTTTCATGGACTCGCAAAATACACATAAGCAAACACGGAGAGCGGGAAGGGAGAAAGCGCACCGTCTTCATCAGGAACTTGAACATGGAGGAAGAGGAGTTTGAAACCAGTAGTGTGTTGGAGCGAATGATCTTGTTGATAGTCCACACGAAAGCTCCTTTGCAACTGATGGAAGGGTTTGGGTAGCCCTTGATGGTCGACTCATTCACTCCCATCAAGATCCGGGTCGGCTCACTCTCTGCCATTGCTTCAGCTCACTGAATTCGCGCGCTTCCGATTTTGATGTGGTCCGTTCTCTTCCTCCCGGTTCCCTCCTGCTGTGACACACGATTTCTCTTCAGCTTCTAGTACAATTCGAAATTCGCATCCAGGTTCCGATATTGATTTTTTTTGGGGGGCCAAAACGACGTGAATGATGTGTCATCGTTATCGTTTTGCCTGTTAAATGAATTGCTGATGAGATTTGTCCACCTCGGAGCTCAATGAAATACCAAAATTGCCATTCAAGATTTTGCGAGTGAAATTTTTGGGGTAAAACGACAGCAAGCAGATCGAGGAAGGAGAAAGCGACCCTGGGGTGTTTGGGAAAACGTCCGGAAACCCTAAGCATCCACGGTAATTGTGGCCTCTCGAGAGAATTGATGACTGCATCGAAGATGCATTTGCTAGTACTAGTGCATCTGAGAATTCTTAATTGGTTAGTTTAAATAGCCCCGAACTGTGAAACTATGTTTTTCACTTAATCCGTAAATGGTAAAAATGTTTCTCTACCAATTTTTCAAACAGGTGCCATAACGTTTGATCAACCCTTTCTGGTTCCACGCAATGCCAGACCATTACGTGCCCAACAAACCGTGAAAATACATGTCACCTCTAATTTCCCCTTTTTCTAACTACATATTTACCTTTATGTTTTGAGTGAATCAATTGAGAGAGGCTTCTAACAGAGTCGTGCAATTTTCAGATTGTTTGATTTAGATTGGAGGAGGTCATAGTTAACAATCCAGCATAACTAAAGATTCAACCCTTGTACCGATGATTTTTCCCATCTGGTAGATTGAAAAGGCAGATCATACAAGCAGATAAAAACTTCACCATA
>JANTPZ010000371.1:0-11091 GCA_025593235.1 Vachellia pachyceras | reverse complement strand
ATTAGTCTACAACTAATTTGGGGTAAAAATTATTGCTCAACAGACTTGTAATTATTATTTCAACTATTTAATAATATTATTATTTATACAAAAATTATAATTTAAAGGTTAGGATTTTAAAGATAAACTATTTTTTTTGTACAAGCCCTTAACTTATTAAACCACCAACATCAATTAAAATTTCAAGTATACCTCTAATATTTCAAATAAATTATTTAAACAAATTTATAATTTATTATAAATACTTTTTATTATAAATATATATACTCATAAATATATATATACAAATATGCATATATATTTTTATTTATTTATATTTTTTTAACAAATAAATACATACTTAACTATATATTTACGAGTATATATATATTAAATCATGTAATAGCAAAAGTAATAAATTTGCTAATATTATCTAATAACCATTTAATCATCAACTATTTAGTTAAAATATCAGTATATAAAAAATCATATATTTTTAAATATAACTAAATTCATAAAAATATTCCAGGTGTCAGAAAAATAAATCTAACATCACAGATCATAGTTATAAAAATACATCTACAATTTTATGGCCTTCTACAAATAAAACGTAAACTGTACAAAAATATAAATCCCAAAATATTCTCTAATCAACATAATATTACTACCATTAGAAAGAGAAAAATATTTAGACCAACTTTCATGAAGGAAGTTTAATGAAAATAAATCGTTTTACTTACTTAAATAATCCCTGAAGTAGGACTTTAGACTGGAAAACACCCTTATGAAGCTCTTCTCTCTCTCACACACTCTCTCTTTCTTTTCCACTCTCCCTCTCCGGCGATGCTCACCTGTGGATGAAAGTGTGTGTGAGTGAAGAATGGATGGGGGTATTTATAATACCCCCTTGCTAGAAGCACTCTTCCTCTGCACAATTCCTCCTTCAAGCAAGCTGACACTGTCTCTTTCTTTGTTTTTTTTAGTCAAAGGCTGCTCCACAATACACTCCACATGCCAGCTCCAGCACTTTTGAATTTTTCTCTTTTTTTTTCCTTTTATAATAAGCTGATAGGGACGTTACAAGTTCTACCTTGGTCAAGAGTAGTTCTATCTTCAACTACATTGCTATTTCAATCACCTGTATCATTGATAAATGTTCGAACTTTAATCATACGAGAATTTGGCTTGAGAGACATATCTATTTTCGTACAGTTAAAAAGTCTTGAGTGTCTTGAATTACACAAATGTTCAATCACTGAACTGCCAAACAAAATTGGAGAACTCCAAAAGTTGAGAGTATTGGAGATGGTAGAATATGTTATTGAAAGAAATAATTCTTTTGAAGTGATTGGAAGTTGCTTCAAATTAGAGGAGTTGTATTATGTTTCAAATTCTATTGTCGAAAGTGGCCATGAATCACAAGCCCAAATTACAACTCTTCCTAAATTAGAAAGGTATGATATAGCGGGTTGGCGCTGGGCATGGGATGTTTCAGTATCAACTAGACGTTTTGATTCAAATTGCAAAGTAAACTTCTCCAATGAAATATTTCAACCCCTATCTTCAAGGGCAGAAGTTTTGGAGTTAAAAGACGGCTATTATGATGACAGAGGATGGACAAATATTGTCCCTGACATTGTATCTGTACAAGATGACAATATGAAAGATCACTTGATTCGGCTTTCTTTGGGATATATGCGTGACATAAAATGCCTAATTTGTACAAAGGATCTTCGATCTGATGTGGCCATCTTCTCCAAGTTGGTTGAACTTGAGCTTTCTTCCATTAACATCATAGAACTATGTTGTGGTCATTATCCTGTTGACTTTCTCAAGCAATTGAAGAAGCTGTACTTATTATCTTGTCCAGAACTGGAAGGCACATTATTCCATGACAAGCTACAGCTGTGGAATCTTAAGTCAATAGAATTAAATTATTGTTCAGTGACATGCCTTTTTCATCCATCCACGGCACAAAGTCTAAAGCAGCTGGAAACACTGAAAATTTGTGAATGTATCAATTTCAAATATGTAGTGATGGAGACAATGGATGATCACCATCCAAATCAAAAGAGTCATGACTCAATGTTCCCAAAATTGAAACATCTCCAACTCCAAGGATGTCCTGGATTAGAATTTATATTGCCAATACGCCTTTGCAATGACCTTCCACTACTAGAATGTATGAGGATTGATGATTGTATATTTTAGGCAACATCCAGAGGAGAGAGATTTAACCCAAATGAAAAAAGAAGCCATCTTCCAATTGCTAGAACAAGTGAAAATTTCAAGAGCACCAAATTTCATCAGTATATATGCATCAGAATGTAATCTCCATTGGCCATGTCCTGATGAAGTACAGAAGTCATCTCAAAGAGCAAAAGCAGAATATGGAAGTAGCAGATCATCATCAATGGGTTGTCTATGTTGTTTTTGGCCAAAATCAAATGCCTTAGCTAAACATCACCCTTCAACTCCTGTGACCACCGAACTGAACCATAATCAGGTACTAGTAATCTCTTGCTCTATTTTGTTGGAATATATTTCTTCATAATAGTAGATGAATCATTCTAGTATACTTTGTTGAAATTCTTATTGTATGATGAGAATAGTCATTATTCTTAAGCGAAAAAAAATTAATTTCCTTTATCTGTATGTTACCCATGCTAAAATTTGTTCGTTTATATATTAATTTTTTTACAAGCACATTGTCTGCTTATTTATAGCAGAATTTTCTTTTAATATTACCATAACTGGTCCCATTCTTTTTCAATTTATGAAAGAAGAATTCACATGTTTGTATGGAATACAGGCATTAGAGGATTATAATGTCGTCAATGGAGCTTAAGTACTTTTTACAGCACCATTATACTCATACAGAAGTTTGAGAATTATAGACATAGACGAAATGTTTGGATTAAATATAAAGACACTCTTTACCCTATCCATTGCCTCATCATTGAAATTGCTCGAAATTTTGCAATTCGGAATTGCAATACTCTAGAGCACATTGTCACGGACGAGAAGCTTGGACATGATCACATGAATGTTAACTCTATCTTCCCCAAATTAAGGGAGGTTCATGTCTTTAACTATAGCAACTTGGAATATATATTCCCAGCTTTTTATTCAAAAGAATTTAAGGATTTAGAATCTATGGAGATCACCAAGGCTGAAAAGTTGATGCATGTGTTTGGAAAATGTCATGCTGATGACCAGGATCATAATGTTGTGGTTGATCTTAATCTTCCAGCTCTGAAAAAGCTACACCTTGATCACTTACCAAATATGGTTAGTATTTGTGCTGAAAGGTATTATATTGAGGGAGTTTATCCTGAAGATATTAGTTTGAAAGAATGTCCACAGCTTCCTTTGGAAACTTTGATAGACTTATTGGTTGTTGGGCAAAGAAGACAAGAAGATGTCTCAAGGACAAAGGTTTGCTCTTTCCATCCTTTATTTTTTTGGAGTTAATTTATGATTGATCAACTACAAAAGTTCATAATACTAATATATCTTGATGATTTGTATATACCCTCAGGACTTATCTCATGAGAAGAAAAGTAAGCCACTTTCACCTGAATTCAAGGACATAATCTTTCAAAATCTTTCCGTTCTAATCATCCAAGGATGCAAAACGTTGAAATTCATTTTCCATGCATCTACCTCAAGAACGCTACAAAAACTGAAAAAGTTAGAGGTATCAGAATGTGAAGAGCTAGTGAGCATTATTCAGGATGTTGAAGAGAATAAGAGAAATAAACCTATGGCTCCCCATCAGCAAGTATGCTTCCCGGAGCTACGTTCAATTTTAGTGAAGAACTGCAAAAGCATGAAATGCTTGTTCTCTATATCATCATGTGGTAAGTTTCCAAGACTCTTGTATGTGAATATAGAAGATGCCCCTCAGCTTCTGCAAGTATTCGGATGGAACCAGGGAGAGGGAAAGAAGCCGGCCATGGAGGATGTGTTTCCAAAACTATTTGCAATGAGACTGGTGAACGGTACTATTAATGCCATCTGTCAAGGAATTGATTTTCAAACTATAAGTATCCTTCACGTAATTCAATGTCCAGCTATTTCTTTATCATTTAAATGGTGCCACTTAGCCTGTGAGTATTCACTTGGGTAATTCATGACAACTACTAATTTTTATACAATTTGTTCTCACAGTAATGGGGTTGTTTTCTTTTGCAGTACCTTTGGAATATGGTGAGGCTTTTCTTCAATCTACAGATGAAGACGCCTGGGATGTATTGGATGATGCTGCGGATTTTTTTCACCCTACAGATGAAGAAGATGCCTTGGAGGAGGTTTTGGTCTGGTGTTTTGAGGTTAGTATCAAACTTGCGAAAATGGCTTAATCAACTGAAACTTGAAAGTGGGGGAAAATTTGGGAGATGGCTGAATCACAATTTTTACAGCAAGCTTAAAGAAAAATCAAATCAACCAATGCATGAATAAAGATTTACGTCATTACATCAACAAGTGGTTGGCTGAAGCAGAAGCGGCGTTATCCCTTTAATAAGGAGAATACAAGTTCGCTTCTCAGAAAGCACATTTATTGTAACTTTTAAGAGAAGAAAAAACTTTAAAATATGTCTTTCAAGCCTAGAAAGAAATTATTAGTCTTAATTTTCAAACCCAAAGTGATTTAGAGACACCCTTGTAATTTACTGAAAAAATTTCCTCACTGCTAAATATGGTATAAATGCAATGCATTCACCACTTTTTCCTATTTTTTGGACTAACAGTACAATCTTTATTAATTACTTCAACTCACTGCTATCTCTATATCATTGTTCAATGGAGTGATAGGATTCTCTTAAGAGAAACATGACAATTACCAATATCAAAACTGAACAATAATTCTCCAAATCCAGCAAAATTGTGTGTATTATGCTTTTTTTCTAGTCATGCAGACTTACGCTCTAATATATATCTTCTATTATTGTTCAGGGCAAAGAAGCAATAAAGAGATCACAAAAAGATCGTGGAAAGGACTCAACAATGAACCAACAAAATAATGATTCAACATATTCTGAAAATGTACATATATTATCCTTCTTTATATATATCTCAATAGACTTAAGCAACTAGCTATTGTTTTCCCTTTTACCTCATTACCTTGTTCATTTATATTTTCTTGTATGTTTTGTGATTGTTTAGAATGAAGAGGCAAGGAGATAACTGATGAAGAAGTATACTTCACGGTGATATCAATAAATCTAACCTCGTTTTGTTTTTATTCTTAACTAATATTATCTTTCATTCTTAATATAAGAGTCAGTTGACTTTTTTAAAGATTAAAGAAGCTACTTCATAGATATAATTATCATTTTTCTTTAAGGTAATTTATCTAATTTATAAACTGACATATAATCTAATGATTTACATAAATATTTTAGAATATATTACAATTAAGTAATTTATTTATTTATTTTAATCCTTTAAAAAAGTCAACTAACTCTTATAATAAGGACTAGTACATGATATGCCTTTTAATTATTTTAACCTTTTCACTAACTTATTCAATTTTGTACTACGCAAAAGATTGTTATGGAAACAATAGATCTAAGTGTTTCAATATGGTTATAGATTAGATGAAGCTAGAAAATCATATCAAATGGTGAATTTAGAATGAATCAACATATCAACAACATTATGATGAAAAGATGTAACCTTCGACCGCTTTTTCATTATTTAGGCTCATAAAGAAGCTGAGATATGAGATAATCATGTCGAGGGTTTGTTTGGAAACCTTTTTCAGAATAGCTTTTACAGATTCCGAGGCAAAACTTAGGTTTTGGAGAATAGATTTTGGAAAATAGCTTTTACAGATTTCGAGGCAAAACCTAGGTTTTGAAAAGTGATTTATGTTTAGGAAGTTATTAGCTTTTACGGATTCCGAGGTAAAAAGTTTGTAGGAAAGAGGAAAGAGAAAGAATGAAAAGTAGGAAAGAGTAAAGGGAAGAAAGAAAAAGTAGGAAAGAGAAAAGAGAAATAAGGTAAAAAGTAGGAAAGAGAAAAGAGAAATAAGGAAAAAAAGTAGGAACGAGGAAAGAAGAAAAAGTAAAAAAAGAAGAAAAAGTATGAAAGAGAAAACCTAGGTTTCAAACCGAGGTTTTGTAACTAAAATAACTTTTCTCTTTCCTTTAGAAAAAGAAGAAAAAGTAGGAAAGAGAAAACCTAGGTTTCAAATCGAGGTTCTGTAACCAAAATAGCTTTTCAAAAAAAAATTGTACTTGGACAAAACCTAGATTTTGGGTCAAAACCTAAGTTTTGAAACCAAACCTAGGTTTCACAACTAGCTTCCAAACAAACCCTGAATCAACAATTATTATAAAAAACAGGACCTGATCATATGCATTCTCGTGATTACAAAATGCTAATTAACATTAGGCAAAAGATTATATTATATACAATTCTAAACTATTTATACTTATGTATATTATTAGATTATATATATGACTTTAAATCAATTTGAAGGAAAATGATAAATATATCAGTTAATTAGCTTATTTAATATAAAAAACTCAATTGTATCTTATATATCATTTGGTGTTGAGCAGACTCTCAAAGGAACATATGGAGAAGGTTCTTCTTTCGAGAAATATGACAAAACAGGTTCATTAACTCCTTCTAAGGTCAGCTTAGCTTGCTGCATTCATTTTAGCTGTAAATACAAGACGTGCTGTTCATTCATTCCGTTTATTTTATTAGGAGTTAGGTGGAAAGGAATCAATGGATTGTGGTTACTAATAACAAGAAAACTTAGTTTATCTTCTCTTTATACCTTTTTATTGATGTTTATAGTAAAGAAGTATTAAAGGAGACTTCTAAAAAGGTGGCCCCAACACGCAAACAGAATGTTAATTTGCCAAAGTTTGCAGAGGTATGTACATTATGTTTTTCTATAACAATAGGGACTTGTACAGGCAAACAGTTTCTGCTTTTATTAATATATGATATGCTTCTTAACTATTTCAAGCTTTTTAGCAACTTACTCATATCTTATGGGCTACATAGAGTACCTGCAAACGAAAATGTTAAGGGTTATTCTTCTATATCTCTATCATCTAATTATAATGTGGTAAGGGTTATTCTTCAATTAATACTTTCGCTGATATAAGAGGAAATGTTTTGTAATAGTAAAGATTTTGTATTTTCACTCTGATCTTTCCTTGATTAATAAATGAGTTTCTTCTGTGTTAATTTAACTTCTTTTGCAACTTAATTCATATTTTTATGTGTTATACAGAATTCTAACACATCAAGATTTGAAATTGTGGAAGAACAACTTTCTACTGCAAGTTCCAATAGGGTAAGAGTCTTTTCACAACAAATCCTTTGACACTCATATATATTTATCGAGCATCTGCTATTACATAGAAAATAAATATCCACATGTAAGAATTTATAGTCTTTACTTATATTTGTATATATTTATGTAGGATGATTTGGATCGCAAAGCTCATTCATCAACTCATTCTGAGATAACAATCCCAAATCTGGGCACATCAGCTTTTACAAAGGTAGGTTTGTTTCATCATTTTTACATTACACATATATCACTTGGTTCTTATTTATTCCTTTGCTTAGGAGTCATGTGAAAAGGTATCAAAAACAAATATATCACTTGGTTCTTATTTATTCCTTTGCTTAGGAGTCATGTGAAAAGGAATCAAAAGGTGATCAAGAAGCATTTGGAGAAGCTACAACTCTTAAAGAACCTACCAATGACCTCTTCGCCAAAGAAACATCTAAGAAAGTTGAATTCCCAATTTCACCTTCTACTTCCACGACTACTACAGAAAAAATCTCTCTACTGGTAAATATATAATTACATTTTCTTTCCATTTCTCTCTCTATTGATTTTTTTAATATTGATATTCTATTGATTTTTTCTAGCTTAATGGTCTTAGGACCCTTCAATCTATACTCCTGACGAACCTCAAATAGCATCTCCAATTACTCACACAGAACCAAAGAGCTCACAATCAGACCTATTCGATATTTCTATAACTATTGAATGTCCACAAGTACGTTTTTAGTTTAAAGAATGCTTTATGAGATTTAAACTTTTTCTGATTTTAAAATTTTTATGCACCTATTCTAAAATAAAGGTAGCATCAAATCATACGAATTTGAAATTCATTGTAGCTTCCTTTTTAAATCAATACCTACATTTGTATACATGAAAAATCGTTGATATATGTGACTAAATGATGTTTGCTTCTTTTGATACACTCCAGGTTGAAATCATGGTCAGTCATGAGACTCCCAATGACGTGGGAGAAATTAAGTTTGAGCAGCAGAAGACTCAAGTATCTGAAGAACATGATCTGATGAGGTTGTTCCAAATAATGAAGGAAGGTGGTGATATGGAAGCTGACGTCATGCCTAATTTATCTAAAATCATTGCTGATCTTCAACATGATAAAGTGGTGAGTAAGGCTTTTGCTGACTTGGAAGGCTTATTGAAGATGAATCTCAGTGAAATAGCTTGCTCTGAAGAAAGCAAACTTCGCCTTGAGAATGCTCTCAACGTATTGTCCTCTCATTGTTCTGAAGATGAAGCTCCCTCTCATGGCCTTCAGGCCATAATTAACTCTCTGCAACAGGAAATCCAAACTCTTCTTTCTTCCTTCAACCAAGCCTCTGCCACCATTGAGACATTCACCAAGCTTCAACAAAAGGAGAAGCTTATGATTGAACAACGCTCAAAACGAGAGAAGGATGCCAAAACTCTTTTATCTGACATCAGCACCACCAAGGATTCTATTGTCGAGGCTAAGAATCATGTGGCTGAGGCTCAGCTGAAGGAAGCAGAGTTGAAGGAGCAGATCTATAAGTTACAAGCTGAACTGCGTAACAAAGAAAAAGAAACCAAAGAGTATGAGAGGAAACTGTTATATCTTCAAGAACAGGAGAACAAGAGTGTCTCTGACACCGTAGGGTTCGCAATGGAGTTTCTGGCAATGGAGAAAGAGAGGTCTCACATGGTGGAAGATCAATTGGAAGCAAGGCAACAACTGGAAAAAATGGAAGCCAAGTGGTCTTCTTGGTTATCGAATCTGAAGAAAACGAAAATACTTCTAGGTGTCCATCTCAAGCAGAGGCTTTGCCCGCTGAATGTTGTTATAAAATAAAGTACTTAGATTATCGTGTAGTCAAATTTATGAGTTGGGTTGTATAATTGAAGTGATATACACTATATGTTGGTTCTATGTGATTTGTTGTTTGGTTGTCACAAAAACAATCAAAAAGAAAAAGAAAAAGAGGGTGTGTGTGTGGTTAATAATTGTTGAAGACCAATTGTTGTACATTTAATTGGGTTATAGTGGAGCTTTTCTGGACTAGGTCCCATGGTTTTTACCTCTCACGTTGAGATAGGTTTCCGTGTTATAAAATAAAATTGTGCCTCTTCCTATTTTCTTTACTTAATGATGCATTTTTATTTAAGTTTTTCAATAATATTATTATTTATAAAAGAAGCTTACAAGCTTAATTAAAACCTTGTGTAAGATCAAGTTCTGAAATTGGTAAGCAAAAGTTATCGATTAAATTTTTTATTCACCATATTGAGATACATTTCTCAAACAATTATTTCACTCATATTTGGTGAATTTACAGAAAGATACAGATGAAAAAGTGAAGTATATATGTGCCCAAGTTCTTCCAGATTCCATCACTAACGGATTCTACTATATCTCTGTCAATTCAGCTTTGAAGGTTAAACTTAGCTTCATGTTCGCATATTTTCAACATCAATATGTTTCTTTGACTGAGAGTAAAATAAAAATGTGTGGCATAGATATGTAATAAATGATATATGCGTTGTTAAAATGCATCAGCATGCATGTAAATCTTATTTTTTTAGCTATCTAAAGCGATGCTTCTACACTTGTTAATATTAATGGACAGACTCAAGTATCATCATATAGTGTAGGTCTAACAGCAAAGACAGCAACAGTCCGGGAAGTAGCTGAAGCATAAACTGAATGAACTTGGCATAATGTATAAATTCAAATCCATCCCATCTTTCTATATAAGCGACTCAACTCTATATTACTGAAAAATTGAAATTTTTTTTTGGTTGCCCGCCCGGTTCACCGGAACTTCGCTCCGACTACGTCCGGACCCGACCCGCGTCGCGCACCTAGCATGGTGGGTGAGTCTCCCAACGGTGGCTGCTGCATACACAAGGCTCGAACCCGAGATCTTGCTTAAGCTGGAACAAGCCGCTTACCACTTGATCCAACCAGCCGTTGGTCTGAAAAATTGAAATTGGTAAGCGGTTATGATGACTTGTATGTGTGAAGTTATAAACACGCTTAAAGATTTCTCAAGAGTTACTTTTGAGGAGATCACGATGCTCTGCTTGAGAAAATGAAATTAGATGTTAGCATAGCTTATAAAGTTAATTTCATTTACACAAAGCTTGTTGAGTTTATTACAGGAAGTCAGGAAGATAGCAACTAAAGGGAGTTATCTTTGTGTCATTTTTCGATGAATTGTTTTTTACCGTGCCAAAAAAAAAGGAAGCTATCTTCATTTTTTTTTATTAAATTGAAGTCCTCTGTTTTCAGGTTAAGACAGAATTGAAGTGCCTTATAATAGTACTAATGATTTTGTTTTATTGATAAGAGTCGCTAGGAGCCTCTGATGCACCACTTTGTTAGCAAAGTTGGAGATTAACAGTAAACTCACTAAAACTGTTGGCGAACAAAAAAAAACAGAAAACTCATTAAAACAGATTTAAGATACCCACAAATTGTAAGCTTGTAGAGTACTAAAGCAGTAGCAAAAGAACTTGTTAGACAGGTTCTTTTGCTACAGATTTAAGAACTTGTTTTCCTATAGAAGATTATATATCATACACAACCTTAGCGTGGTACAATACAACTACTAAACTTACATATCATTACATATCATTTCATTCCTTCTTCCCTTCCAATAACTCGCCATTTTCATTTCATTTGTCTGTCCACTGTCTCTTTATTTGCCATATATTCTTCCTTTCTTCTTCCTCTTGTTGTTTTTAAAAAAATGGCTTTGCTATTGAAGGAAACTTTTTAAGCATTATTTTCTTGTATTTGAATTATTATT
>JANTPZ010000370.1:0-12502 GCA_025593235.1 Vachellia pachyceras | reverse complement strand
CAGTTCCTCAAACTTGTTGGAATTGGACCAGTGAACTGGTTACCTTGAGCAACAAACCTATATAACCTCCCACCTTGACAAATATGTGGTGGCAAATTGCCATGAAAATTATTATCACCCAGCTGTAAATTATGCCAACTTATGTTATTAATTTCTCGTGGAAGTTGACCGCTGAGATTGTTCCCCATCAACACCAGAGTATTGAGCTTCGTCAAGCTTCCTATTGTGGAAGGAATAGGCCCTGAAAGATTGTTTAATTCTATAAAGATTTCTTGCAAATTGATCATTTGACCAATGGAGCGAGGGATTGGACCAGAAAGACTGTTATTTGACAAGACCAACTTCTCAAGAAGTGTCAAGTTTCCCATAGAGGGAGGGATTGGCCCATAGAGTTGATTGGCTTCTAAGTAAAGTTGCATGAGAGAATAGAGTTTTCCAATTTCATTCGGTATAGGGCCAGATAGATTGCAACTATCGAGATAAAGTATCTGTAAGCTGTTCAAGTTTCCTATCGATGATGGGATCATACCAGATAATTTTGAGTTTCCAAAAAAATCAAGGTGCAACAGATTACTCAACATTCCAATCTCTTCTGGAATTGGACCAGAAAAAGAATTTACAGCAAGTACTAGCTTCGTCAGGTTCCTCAAGTTCCCAATTTCACTGGGAATTCTCTCTGAGAGATTACATGCACTAAGATCAAGAACACTTAGAGTGCTCAATGCTCCTATTTCTTTAGGAATAGGACCACTAATTGAAGGATTCTCCGACAAACTCAACTCCAAAATACTGGACAAGTTACCAATCTCGTTGGGAATGTTTCCTTTAAATTGATTGTAACTCAGGTCAAAATATTGCAGATTAGGAAAGGAAGCGAAGTGGAGTTTGTCAAGTGTACCTTGTAGGCCAAGCTTTGACAGACTTATATTGATCACAGACATGGATTGATCACACGAAATGTCCTTCCAGTTTCTGCAAAGATCAGTTTCATTGTTCCAAGAAGACAAGCTAACTTGGCTTTGATCAGTAAGGCTGGCTTTCCAATTCAACAGAGCTCTTGCTTCGCCATCTTCTATTGCAGCAGCAACAGCAGCAGAAAATGTAAAAGAAGCAACAATACAGAAGAATATGGGGAGACTGATACACCGTAATGCTAGAAGCTTGGAGGAGTATTCACTTTCAGGCATGGTTATTGTTTTGGTGAATGATTGAACTGAACAGGTTTCTGCAAATGATATGGGAGCGTATATGTGAAGCGAGGGACTAACAAGTTGATGAGTGATGACGATAAAGCGCTTCATCTTATACTAATGGATGGCTGTTGAAGGCAATCATTTCTGAAGATATTATCATCATCATCATCATCATCGATTGGTAAAAATTAAACATCTGTGATCTTACAGAAGATTGCCTAGGAAATGCGTCAATGGAGCTTCGATAGTGACGCATAGAATTTTTTTAGTATTATTCCTAAGTGGTAGTTGCGGGATAGAGAGATTAGGATTGTATTATATATATATATATATATATATTACATATATATAGTCTACATTTTTCTCCTTTCGTACATAACATATTTAAACATGTAAAACGTTGCGAGATGCGACTATAAATAATACTCTTCAAGTATCTTATAAAATAGAGCATATAATTTTTGTGTGATTTTATATTTCAAACGTGTCGATGAACTCCTCAAGTGCGCGTGAGAATAATAAATATTTTCAGAAAAAGAAAGGGACGTACGAATGGGCATTCAAAGAAATATAATGTGAAATTGATTTGTTAAAATGTTGCACCTGCAATTTATATTATTTTCTGAAATTCAATGGACCATAATTTATGGGTCCCTCCAACATACCAAGCGTCAACAACAGACAAATAAATATATATATATATATATGGCCAAAATAATCTAACCTTTCAAAATATTTAATTTGGACCTAAACATTTTAAATCTTAACCCCTAGATTATCAATGAGAGCAAAAGCAAGTAACAAGGAGATGGATGTCATGCATGATGTATTGCTGCAAAGCAGCTAGGGAATGGCATGTATATATTGACTTTTGGAAAGACCTTATGGTCTTAAATTTAATTACCTGCTTGTAAAATTATTTGTGATTTTTGAGAATTTTAAAGGAATGGGATTTGTCCGCTGTTGCTTGATGGTTGTTATACAGTGTTTGATGGGATATAAAGGGTTCATTTGAGAACGCAGTAGAGAAATGTTTTTACGCAAGTCGAGGTAAATATATGGATGAGATAGTCTCATTTTACGGAAAAACACTGTTGAACATGCGTTTGGCTTTTGAAAGCGTTGTTTCAAACAAGTCCATAATCAATTAGATTTATGGTTCTGGATTTATTTTCTTATATTTAGATTAGGACTTGGTTTGAACATCGTAGTTTTTTTCTTAGATTTTTCTAGAATGTACATTTAATTTTTAGGGATTCTAGAATATTTGCATTTATCTTTAGGGTTAGAACTAAGGCTATTATATAATTGATGGTATATTTACATGTTGATCATGTCCATTTAGAATTTCTCTCTTCCTTGGGTCTCAAGTTCTGTAAAAAATGGCAGTGGATTGGCTTGTTAAGTCCAATGGGGGGATGAGCTGGCCTTCAAGATTGAGTTATTAAACCTTTATAATATTCTTTTTGTAATGATGATGCTGTTGTAGGCTTGATGAATGATGATATTTTAATTATCTTTATTTTAAATACATCCTCTTTTATCTGAAAAAATACAAAGAGTCAAAGGGATATTCTTGTTTAAAAAAAAAAAAATTCTATGTTACCTTCCCACAAGGTCTTGAGTAGAAATTAAAGGTCATTGACAAGTTTATGGAAGACTTGTTGAGACACCGTTGTTTTCATATTTGATTTGTTCAAAAGGAAACCTAATCCAATGATAGAATTTTGAAAAGAAAAAAAAAGGATGGATCCAAACTAGTAAACATCACGGATTTAATTTCAATTGAACTTAAATACTATTCTAAATTCTTAATATAAGACTCAATTGATGAATTTAGAGAGATTTAAGAATCTAAATAAATTATTCCTCTTAATCTTTAATGTAATATCTATTTAATTAATTTGAATATATTAATAAAATTAGTTTAATTATTTGTAATAAATCTGAGTTTCTTTCCTCCAATGCATTCTTTTGTAATGACAATTTTTAGATGAAAGGCCCTTAATGTGTAATCAATTGGAATACTATGAGAAAAATATTATAAATTTAGAAGATAAAATCAAAGTGAATTAAATTCTTATATTTACGATCAAATTCATTCACCAGTTGATCTTATATTAAAAACCAGATGGAGTACTTAATTATAGCGTATATTATATGATCATTATGAAATACTTATATCTATTGTATCATTAAATTATGTATTAATTTATAAATAAGGCGAATTAGTTTGGAGGAAAATAAAAAAATTAATAATTTAAAAAAAATTTATTTAATTTCTTTAATCTTTTCAAATTAATCATAATAAATTTTAGTGCAGTATATAACAACTGGTTTATAAAGGGGGTCTTGCAGAAACCTTAAGCCAAGGCTACTAATCGTCCCTTCCAACTCTTATACCGACGACAAATTGTTCTTACGTGGAAGCAATTGAGTCTGCTGTTCATAGTCATGAATTGGTGGTTGAGAGAATGTTGGACTCATTGGATATCAAAATAGTATTACCTTACTTAACATAAGATAAAGGGGATCAGTTAAAAAATATAAGAAAATTAAATAAATTATTTAATTATAATATACATTACACGGTATTTTTAAAATACTTAGGTAAATAATTAGATTATATATCAATTTATATTTATAGGTAGAGCATAATTATTTAGAGAAAAATGATAGGGTTAAAGTGCAAAGATAGCTATGAATATTATTTTTTACACAAAAATTTTAAAGAAGCGGTTGGGTTCACCTACGATTCAAAAATTTTAGGAAAGACAGTACATTTAACTTATGATCCATTAGGGTCTATCATTGTGGGTACTGGAGCATGTCAAGTAAGCCCTTTAATTCTAGCCACACATGTAGGTCAACCCAGCTTCACTAAGCTGTGGTGATGCCTCCCCAAACGCCGCTGGTACTCCCCAAGATAGAACACTCTCTTTTTAGGTGAAAGTACTAGCCCAATCGATTTATCAGTTGAACCACGGATGATGGGTTAGCTATGAATATTATAATTAGAATATTTTGGTCCGAAATTGCACTTAAATTTATGTGGTGGTCCCAAAGCGTACCATGTGAATGGGCCTTCCTGAAAATGGAAGAATCTCATTGTTTTTTTTAATCGTTATCTAAATTTAAATCTTGTCTGGACTTACTGATGGTGAGCTGTAAAGCACAACGCCTCATTTTGTCATGCTCTGCTTTTCTTCTTCAATATCCTCAAGGGCCAAGCGCGCACAAATAATAATAATAATAATAATAATAATAATAATAATAGTTTTCCCTGACTGTAATATTCTAAGAGCGTTATGGATATGTTATAATAATATTAATAATTTCCTCTGATGATTTGCATTCACATTCTCTTTCCTCATTTTCCTTTGTTAACTATAAAAGAACCATTTGAATGATTGAGATTTCATTTTATACAAAAAAAATTTATCTTCTTTATTTACAATATTAAACGATTTATATCAAATTTTAACAATTTGAAATTAATCAATTGTTTTATTTTTATAATTTAACATTTTGATAATACTTTTAAAGAGGAACTTGATCTTGTGGTTGTAAATATGAAAGTGGAGAAAAAGAATGGGAAATAAAAATGAGAATTCCCCCTCCCCATTCCAGCCCCTTATTTATTTTATAATTAATTTACATCAATACGGTAAAAATTTTAAGTGGATTCTTATGATAAATATTAAACCTTTAAAAAAATATTGTACACTCACATCACATGGTTTAATATTCATCATATCACGTTGGCCAAAAAAAAAATATATTCATCACGTCACATGGTTTACCAAAGAAATTCATTGCTGAGGACCAAGAGGGGTAACAGTATAACATAAAAAGATAGTCGATCTTGGGAAATATAAAATCAAATAAAAAGAATGAGGCCAGTATAAAATAATATAATTTTCAACATTTTTGACACTATATTTATATTATATTATATTATATTATATTTTAGTATTTTTATAAAATATTTAATTTACTTTTAGGCATTCAAGTTAATATTCAAAAGTGAGGACAGAGAGGAAAGGAACGTGGACTATATAAAATTGAATTTTTTACAAATATGCTTAATTTATTTAATAATTAAATTTGTACTTTCTCCATGTATCATGATGAATTATGAAGAATAAGTTCAATATCATTATGAATTTTTTAAGAAAACATTTTACTTAAATGTTAAAAATATAAATTTTATTTTTTAATACAAATTTACAAGAAGATAGGTCAGCCCTAAAACGCATTTATATTTAAGGGGTCCAATTAGAAAATAAACATTGGAATAAAAATCTTTGGCAGCCAATTTTCTTATTATTTACAGTAGCAATTATATCATTAGTATTTACTGTCGCTTTCCAAGTTTCCAACAACCACATGAGGATTGATTTATATGAAAATTTATACTTTTGAACCATCAAGTTATTTATATCTTTTAACAAGAACCTTTTAAGTCAAGTAAAATGACAATTCTTTTACCAATTCTATTTTTCCAAGGCATCCGTATATTTCTTCTTGTTGTTCAAACCAGGTGGAATATAAAAATTGGACACATGAGTCAGCATGTTATATTGACTTTCTAACCACGTTGCTTATTATAAATTTTATATTCTATATAAAATTTATACTATCTAATATCCAAAATATAAATATAAATGAAGTACTTATTTCACACGTATAAAAAAGTTGGTTGAGCTAGTCTGCCATATTGAATTTTGTTTACAAGTTTATTCATAATAATTAATCATTAAAATTTTTTACTTAATATAAGCATTTAATGATAAATAATAAGGATATTTACAGAAAAGATAATTTAATAAAAAGAAAAATTAATCTTTTGCTCCTTAAGATTTTACCTCACATATAACTCATTCTTTTTAGTTTGACTCAGCGCAACTAAGTCTTTAAATTTTTTATTCATTTATAACTCAATTTTTAAATTTTCTGTCATTTATAATTTATTTTCATCTTCACTGATTCATCATAAATGATAGAAAGTTTAGAGATTAAGTTACAAATAATTTCATAATCCAAGGATCGAGTTGTACTGAGACAAACTTCAAGATTTAGGTTATAAGTGAGTCAAAATTTCAATAATAAAAAGATTAATTTTGCCTAAATAAAATAACCATAACTTAAATATTATTCCTTACGCATAGGGATATATTTTCATGTTAAGTACTATCTTTTGAAACATGGTGATGCACTAACTTTTCAATGAAGATTTGAATATTGATTTGTTATGTGATGAAGTAATAGTTTTTTCTGCTAAACTCAATTGTTATTGCATAGGGCTATTTATGTTTTAAACTATAATATTTTCATAAAATTGACTTGTATAATTTAAATTGACTTGTACCATTTTGGATGTAGTAAAAAGTTCCACTATCTATGCATAAACTATTCAGTATATGAATATGACTCATCCCTACAACAATCTAGGATTTCACTAGGATGTAATGATTTATGGGATTTATATATATAGTAGGAAGAAAAAGGGGACTCGCCATTCTAGATCATCACTCTGTTTCTCAACAATGTTTCATCTTCTCTCATCCCTTCTGCTTTTCTCCTCCTTCGTACAGCTTCAGCAACCTGCTTATGCCATTAAAAAGGCAAGTGTGTCTATAAATCTGGTTCCTAATTAATGTTCTTTTCATCGTCGTCTCTTGTTGTCAACAAACTTCATTAACTTCACCACTTGCAGTCGTATGTTGTATACCTGGGATCACATTCTCATGGCCCACGGCCTTCTTCTGCTGATATTGACTCTGCAACAAACTCTCATCATGATTTGCTCGCTTCTGTTCTTGGAAGGTACTATTCCTTCAATTCAATCTCAACACGTTTTGGCTTGATTAATTAATGTTGATGTGTGTGTGTCTTTTGTTTGGCAGCCATGAGAAGGCCAAAGAAGCTATGTTTTACTCTTACAACAAACACATCAATGGCTTTGCAGCATTACTTGAAGAAGAAGAAGCGCAAGAACTCAAAAGTATGACTTTTTTTTTGTTACTTCATATATATATATATATATATATATGAACTCATCTCATCATGTTCCACATATACAGACTGTTTCAGATTTGTTTCATTATCAAACTGGATCTGGAACCCACCCCCACATGGACATTGGGTTGTCTGATAATTAAAATGCATATACACTCTTTTATATGGATTTTTATGTTAGTACATATTGGTGATATAGACAGTGATGGATAAAAGTTGTTGGGAAAATTATGCAGAAAATCCAAAAGTGGTGTCGGTGTTCTTGAGCCAATCACATAAGCTGCACACAACCAGGTCATGGGAGTTTCTTGGACAAGAGAGAAATGGAAGAGTTAGATTAGACTCTGCTTGGGTTAAGGGACGTTTCGGTCAAAATGTCATCATCGGCAGCATTGATACTGGTAATCGCTTCTATATCAATATATACGTTGAATTTTTATAGATATTACCCCCTGTTAACAATTCATTATATGGAGAATTCAAATTTAATGTAATGCTATTATCCTCTTATAAGAATAAAGTTAAAAAAATACCAACTAGGGATAAATAAAGTAAAATGTGTTAGTCTTTCGTAACATAATAAATCAAAATTCAAATTTTTATTTGGAGAGATACCCATATTTAGTGTCCGATAGTGTTTTAAATAGAACTGTCTTAAAAATAAGAATATATATACCTATGAAAAATTAAAAAAAAAAAGATATTTTTGTAGTGATTCCACCACTCTACTAGATTTCAACGAGAGAGATAGAAGTGATAAATACCCCTCATAAGGAATGTAAGATTATTTTTGTAGTACAAATCACACTATAAAAAAGACCTTATATTTTGGATAGGAAAAGTAATAAGAATTGGAGGGAGTAAAGGTATACCCTTCCATATAGAAGTCACTATATATGTTTTTTTTTTGACCTGAACTATATATGTTCAATAGTAGTAATTTCACTTGCAATAAAAAATGGTGTATTAATTAAGGATATACGTTGATGACATCTTACATCAAGTGGTCATCAATAATTAAATTAAATATTTCAACAACTACCTATGTTAAATATCAAAGGTAAGAGTGTCAAAATCGTTTGATTAAACTGATACGATACTGAACACCTCCTCAAATCTTCATTAAACGTTACGTTATATTATTTGATGAATAGTTGAGATTAAATATCTTATGTTATTTTATTTGATCATCGATTCAGGTGTGTAAGAAGTGGTTGTGGCAATATCATATTAGTGAAACTATTTTGAAGAAAGAATTATATTTTAATGTTTAACATTCACTACTAGAAAAATGTCATTTAATGAAGGAAAAATTCATCGTTAAATGGCTATTTTCCATCAGAAAATTTCCATTTAACGATAAAAAATATTAGCAACCCTCATTTTAGCGACGGACATTTTTTTTTTTTTGAAGTGATTTTGATGATGGGAAGTGGTATTATGTTTTAATTTTTGGTTGAGAAAGTGGTGATATGTGTTGAATATGTAGGTGTATGGCCAGAATCCAAAAGCTTTCGAGACAAGGGGTACGGTCCGATACCAAAGAAGTGGCGTGGTGGATCTAAATGTGAGCTGTTCACTTTATCTGGCTCTTCTAATAAAACTCTTTGCAACAGGTTTGATCACTTTTTAAATTTTTGAACTGCTTTTTTTCGTGTTAATGACATTTACCAAAACCACATCGAGAAGGAAATAGACCAATTCTTCAACGGCTAACAAGAGCAAGAAACTCCAATATAGTATATGTAATTCGCATAATATATTATAGATAGGAAGTGAAAACAATTGGACAATCGGTTCATCACCCAATGACGGATCACATAGGGGAAAGCACTTTCACACTTCCATTCCAAATTTTTTTATGCATTTCTCTATTTTGTTTGTAAAATAAGTTCACACCAAACATAAATAAATATACTTTTTGAGAATCCGTTGAGAAAATGATTTTATGCAAACTGAAGTATGTATGTGATAGAAGTTTTGTCTCGATTTATGTGTAACGTGATTTTGAAACAAACACGAAATCAGTAGCAGTGCTTTATACCACAGATTTCCTTAAATATCTATAAACGCTTATGTTCCAAATTTGATGACAATAATTTATATCCATATTCACGATTATGTGTCATGAACATGAAACAGGAAGATAATAGGAGCAAGAACCTTCTTCAGAGGCTATGAGACGAAGCACGGATCTCTTAGCCCATCAACTCGCATCAGTGCTCGCGACACCGTCGGCCATGGAACCCATACTCTGTCAACCGCCGGCGGTGACTTCGTTAGAGAGGTGAGCGTCCTCCGAAATGGCAACGGCACGGCGAAAGGAGGATCTCCAAAAGCTCGTCTTGCAGTGTACAAAGTATGTTGGGGCAGTGATAATTCAGAAGAATGTACTGATGAAGACTTGCTTAGAGCCTTTGATCAAGCTATTGATGATGGTGTTGATGTGCTCTCTGTTTCGATTGGCCGGAGCGCCGTCCCAAACGTCAATGACATGTTGACCAATGGCATCTCCATTGGATCCTTTCATGCAATTCTAAGAGGGGTACTAGTTGTTGCCTCTGCTGGTAATGATGGACCTGAACTTCAGACTGTGTCAAATGTTGCACCTTGGATCTTCACTATTGCTTCTAGCTCTATAGACAGAGAGTTCAGTAACAATATTACTCTCAGTAATGGCCAAATCATGAAGGTATTGCTCCTTGCTTCACCCAAAACATCAATATCAATATCAACACAATATATATATATATATGAAGCTACTGACAGTTCAGCTCATTTATAAACAAGGCAACGATGCAATTATCATGTTATTTTATCATTGATTATTTCTAATTACTTGGACAATTAGGGGACCAGTCTTGCCACAAACTCAACATCTCAACAGCTAATTCCTGTGCTGATTGCTGGTAATGTTAGGCTTTCTAATGCTACGTTTGATGATGCGTAAGAACATATTCCCCATTCTTGATTAGATTTTTCAAGTGTTTAACTATCAAATAATTATATCTCAGTATGAATAGAAACTTTTTGTTCCTATCGTAGTGATCATTGCAAACCTGGAACACTTGATCCGAACAAAGTAAGAGGCAGCATATTGGTCTGCCGAAGAGGAAGGAGCTTAAGGCCTGTGGATAAAGGACAAGAAGCAAAGCGTGCAGGTGCTTTGAAGATGATCTTGCAAAATGATAATGAATTGAATACAGCGACAGCCGATGCTCAAGTTATAGACACTTCCAATGTTCCAACATATGAACATCCAAGCAAGTCTAACAATACATCCAATCAAGAAAAAAATCCTTTTGATATCAAGTAACTATTATACATCTTTCTCATGTACCGATCCTTTTAAAATTATTCTGAATTTATTTGGGATAACAGGGATACATTAATACATACTTTGTAGGAACCTTGTTGCTTTCTTGAATAACGCAAAAACATTTGTCCCAATAAAGCCAGCTCCTGAAGTTTCTGCATTCTCATCCAGGGGACCCAACTTGATTCTTCCGTCAATCCTCAAGGTTATAAATTCTCAAACCATCTAACTCCTTCAATCAACTTGGTTCACGAGTTTTTGTGATTCCTAACATTTTTTTTTATTTTTTGTTAATTTTAGCCTGATGTAACTGCACCAGGTCAAGATATAATTGCTGCTTATTCATCAGGGGCAAGTCCCACCAACCTAGCTTCAGATGTAGGTCGCTTTGACTATAATATTCTCTCAGGAACCTCCATGGCATGTCCTCATGTTGCCGGCGTTGCTGGTCTTCTCAAAACTCGTCATCCTAAATGGAGTCCAGCTACCATCAAATCAGCGATTATGACAACTGGTATTTCGCATACACGAAGCACTATTGTCATGTTTATAGTTTCCTACTTCTGTTTTATTACTAACTTAAAGCTTTCTAAAACATATGTCCATCCAGCAACCACCCATGATAACACGAACGGGCCAATTGTAGATGAAAATGATGGTGAAGTAGCAACTCCATTTCATTATGGTTCAGGACACATTAATCCTAACCTTGCTATGGACCCTGGACTTGTTTATGATCTGAAGGCTTCTGATTACCTCAACTTGTTATGTGCTTCTACTTACGAGGAAAGAATAGTTGAATCCATTAATTATAACAAGCCATACAAATGTCGTAAATCTTATAGGTTGGAAGATTTCAACTATCCTTCCATTACAGTGCCTTTTCTTGATGTGAAACCTATAAATGTTACTCGTAAAGTAACAAATGTTTGGCCTCCAAGCACATATACTGTAAATGTCAAAGCCCCAAAAGGAGTTAAGGTTGTTGTTCTTCAGGACAAACTTTGAGCTTTAAGAGGACAAACCAAAAGAAGGGCTATATGGTCATTTTGCAGGCAACACGTTCAGCCAAAACATCAGAGCCTTCATTTGGAGAGTTGATTTGGACTGATGGGAAGCACAAAGTGAGGAGTCCTATAGTAATTCCTCAATCTGTGAAAACGAGTTTGTAGATTTCAATGTTTCCCTCCCAGTTTGTTGTCTGTTGACCAGATAGTACTTGGCAGTGTTTGGGGTGACTGATTTCATGTGTTAGAATGACTTTTTTTAGATGCTATGGTTTCTACTTTCTTCTGTTTGGATCTTGTTGGATTTCTATTTTGTCCTCTTTTTGTTGAATCGTGTTTAGGTCTTTCATCTGTAGAAAAATGAGCGTCTACTTATTTTCAAGTGCGTGAAGCACATACGTATTATTATTGGCAATCATTATTTGTTTAGTCTTATATAAGACAAGTTTGGAAATAATTGTAATTGGAGTTGAGCGAAAAAAAAATAATGTAATTGAAGGAATAGATCAATCCTCCTCCTGCACAAGATATAGTATCACAAAGAAGCAAACAAGATTCATTATCTACTTATTACGACAAGTTTAGTTAACTTTTGTATGGGATATTAAAAAAACTAAATATAGTACTTAAAAATATTTACAATGATTATTTGTTTTGAAACTAATTTTTTACCTTACAAACTGATATATAATTATATACATAAATAAATGTTTTAGTTGTTTATTTAATCTCTACAATAAAAGTCAATTAACTTTTATACTAAAAATAGAATGTAGTATTATTCTCAATGGTGCATTCAGTGGTATTAAAAGTTGAGGTAGCTAAAATAAAAATGTTGAGAAGACTGTTTGTTCATAAAAGAAAATGTTAAAAGATCTATAATGTTACCCTAATGAGTAAGGCACTTGATGTTTAAAAATGCTCCGACTTGTGCTTCTTGAACCTGTGACGTTTTGGTGAGGCGT
>JANTPZ010000368.1:0-20466 GCA_025593235.1 Vachellia pachyceras | reverse complement strand
TACCCGGACTCGATCCTTCCTCCAAAATTTGGCGAAATTGATCAATCTTTCCCTGCTTGAAGTACTCTCTCTGCGGAATGCAAGAGAACTTGAATGACGCAGTAAATAGGAAAGAGAAAAACGATAAGCATGTAAACAGATAATAGGAACAACGCTAAGTGCACAGTGGCATTAGTTCGGGAAAACAGAAGAGGTGAAAAAAAAGGAACGCGACGTCATAAGAAATAGACAATAAAAGGGAAAGAGAAAAAAATGATAGGCCAGGTAAACAGATAATAGGAAGAACGTTAAGTAGACATTCAAGTTAGTTTCGGAAAGCGGAAAAAGAAAGGGGGAAGAAGGAACCAAACCTCCTAAGGATAATAGATAATAAACGGGAGAAAGTGTGTTAAAGTTTGTATGAACATTTCCATAGACACGTCCAACTAAGGTAAACCATCTAAATGACCCGTATGCCGGTTACAAATAATAACAATCAGAATCGTCATCAGAAACTTTTGTAGAAATGAATAACTATTTAGTAGCTACATCCTCAACCTCACAACACCGGGTTCCCGGCTCAGGAATCCGTCCCTTTTTAGTGCTTTCATAAGTTTCCCAACAACCACCCACCAAAAAAAAAAGGCAAACAAAGAAAGGAAGGGAAGGGAAAGCAAAAGAAGCGTAGAAAGAACATGCAAGTATGCAGACCAATTAAAGGAGACGCGCGTTTATTTAAATTCCAAGAAACACAGGAAGCTGCAGTATTTCAGCTTGGTTGCACTTGCAGCTAGACTTTTGAACTTGAGGTAAGAGGTATAAATAATTTTAAACAAGTAACATACCGCAATGATAAGCCAAAGATCGAGAGGAGCTTGTTCCGCCTTGAGAATGTCGAGAATATCAGAAGCATCCTTGGGGAGCTGATCCAGAGAAACCCTGACCTCTTCCTCAGAATTCTGCACCGGTATGTATACGCACGCCATTTATTCGCTACCCGGACTGCTTCTAAATTGCCCGGGAAACACTGGCAACGACACAGGGAGTGTAAAAACCCTAGATGGCCCCCCCACAATAAGCATCAAAGGAGATGTCAGAAGACAGGTGTTGCGGGAACGTTCTGCTTCGAGAAGAGTACTGCAACACTCGGATTGACGAACATGTGAAGTGAACCCTGCCCCGTTTGGTAGGAGGTAATGGACAAAGATCGAAAGGGATTTTTGCAAAGTTTGGAAGATGGATCTGGCCTTCAGGTCAAAAAAAAAAAAAAAACAAGAAGAGGATGGATCTTGCCCGATGGCATTAAGGATCCCTTTTATAATTTATTAATACTTCTAATTCTAATTTTAAATAGGGAACCCATCTTCCGTGGGTTCAACTGACAAAAGGGTTGGGCTAGTACTCTCACCTAAAGGGGAGGGTTCGATCTTGAGGAATGTCACTTTATTGTGGCTTCAGTCACGGCGTTTGGGGAGGCATCATCACAGCTTAGTGAAGCTGGGTTGACCTACCTGTGTGGTCAGAACTAAAGTGCTTGCTTGACATGCTCCCGTGCTCGCAGGGACAGGCCCCAATGGATCATGAGTTAGGTGTCCTACCCTTGAATCGTGGGTGAGCCCAACCCCTTTCCTAAAATTTGTGTATCAAAAAAAAAATTTAAATAGGGGAATTACATCCAAGATTGAAAAAGAATCACTATCAAATCCCTAAATTAAAAAATTAACACAGTCTCATGAAACCTTTGTTATATTATTCGTAAAAAGGAAAATATTAAATTGCCCTGTGTTATCAATATATCTTATAAATCTCTTCCACTGAGTTACTATTCAAATTTTAAAACTCCCGCCATAAATTATCATTCACACTGTTCAAGACTCGAGCCTTCAGCTCCGCCTCTCGTCGTCTTCCCTCTTCAGCTCCGCCTCTCCTCGTCTTCTCTGAGGTTGTTTTCCCTTCTCTCTCATTCCATCAATTGCTTTTGGTTTAGCATCAGAGTGCATTTTCAAATATGATCGTCGAACCACAGATGGTGGTATAAGCTGTTATAATTCCTTCCCTCCGTCTTCATCCTCTCTTCTTACCACTCACGCCTGTAAGTAGATTTTGGCTGGGTTTAATTGTAGTGTATTCCCTTTTCTGTGAAATCTGAACTACGAGCCCATCTTAGTTCTGTACATTTTGTTAGAAAGCCCCTTGATCTGTGGTTGTCCTCGCTAACTTTCTCAGTCTCTCTGTTCTTTGAAGGGGAGCTGGCAGAAGTGCGGCTAGCCTGTTCGTCCGCATCAGGTATGCTCAACAAAACTCGCAAGATTTTCATTCACAAAGTAGATGCTGCTCTTGCAGATCACAAGTTCAATCTTCACGTGAAAAAATTTATAAGTAGTCTCAAAGTAGTGTGGAGAAAAGACCCTGAACTAGACCTAGTGGTAGAGAAAGACAAGCGGTAAAAGCTCTGCGCTCGTGTTGTTCAGGAGGTTCTGAATGAACCGGGTCAAGTAATCCCATTGCGATATCTTGAGAAACGGCGCGAGATGATGCGTCTTATTGTTAAAATTAAGACCTTTTTGAGCCAAAACCCTGGCCTATATATAGAATACTACGATTGTATCAAACCAAAATTGGAGCGTGTTCTTTTTCTAAGAGTTAGCGATCGGTTTAGAAATTTCCTGGAAGAAGAAAAAAGGATTTACAGAGAGAACGAGCCCTTAGTTGTTTCCAAGTTATGTAAATTGTTAATGATGTCGAAGAATAAGGTGATTAGTGCGGTTAAATTGCTTCACGTGGAAAGGGAATTTGGGTTCCCAAATGATTTTTCGGTTAATTTGATTCCTAAGTACCCACAGTATTTCCGGCTAATTGGGTGTCCTGGGGAGGAAAAATCGTTTTTGGAATTGGTTTCATGGAACCCCGAGTATCGGTTGACAGTTGAAATATTGTGAAAATCTCATTGCAATTTCTGTCATTGACAGTTGAAATATTGTACAAGTGTTCTCCCACCAATGCTACTGTATTTTCATCTATCATCCTGGGTCACTTATTTTTATTGACAGGTCCTGGAAGAGTTATATAGAGAAAAATGGGGGCCTGAAGATGGGGTAGGCAGCATCATCATATCCCCTACAAGAGAATTAGCTGGTCAACTTTGGTGCTAGATGAGGCAGATCAGATTCTTGACAGTGGATTTAAGAAAGAATTAAATGCGATAATATCACAGCTTCCAAAGCATAGACAAATCCTCGTCTTCTCAGCAACTCAAACAAAGTCTGTTGAAGTTCTTAGCAAGACTAAGTTTAAAGGACCCTGAGTATCTGAGTGAGTGTCCATCAAGGGTCTGTGACTGCCCCACCTACTCTGTTGAGATAGCTTGTGATGATTGTTTCTCTAGACCAAAATTTAGATATTTTATGGAGTTTCTTAAAGTCCCATCTTAATACTCCAAGATACTTGTCTTTCTCTCTAGCTGTTAACAGGTAATTTGTTTGAATCTAATTGTCGTGTTGGATTTTCTTTCATCTGTGTTTCTGGAGAAAATTCTTACTTTTCATTATTTTCATAGCAATAATCTTCTGGTTTAGGTAAAATTTGTTTTTGAACCATTTAATAAACTTCGCCCTAGCATACCCTTGAAATGTCTTCAAGGGAGGATGAAGCAGGAGAGAAGAATGGCAATATACAAGTTTTGTGAGAAGCGCTCTGTACTCTTCTCAACTGATGTAGCTGCAAGAGGGCTTGATTTTAATAAGGCAGTTGATTGGGTTGTTCAAGTAAGTCTTATATAGCTGGCCCTTTATTCTGCCTTTTGAGTGGTTAGAAAGGTAGTGGGTGGTGGAAGGAAGAAGTTTGTTTTATAGCAGGAGCTTGACACTTGCATTTTTAATCTAACTTTTGGTTTGTAAAACCAACCTATTTGATTGGGTGACTTCCTTTGTAGACCACCCACCCGTGTTTCAAAGAAAAAGAAGTTCAAGATCAACATACATAGACCAATGGGGACTAGGGTTGAATTTGATGATGGAGGTAATGCTCTGCCCCCTCTAGCACGAATTGCTGATACGCAAAGTGGGAAGGAAATATTACTGCTTGATCCAGGTATTTCCTTTCCCTTCAATTGCAAATTAAAGCCAGAATAATAGGAATAATGCTACATGGTTATATATTTGTTATATCTGAACCCATGGATTTAGGCACCATTAAAAGCAATTTGGAGAAAAATCTTTACTGTGGCGCAGAGGAATTTGCAACTGATGTTAGACTCTAAAATAATCATATTTTATTAAGTGAATTTGTAGCATTTTAGAGGATTTTAGTACTATTATTGTGCTTTTATTGAGTTTAATTGCATTAATTATGATTAATAATTATTATATGAAATTAAAGCCAATTAAGGGTATTATTGGAAGAAAATGGGATCAAAAGATAAATTCAAATTAAATATATTTATCAACATAATTTTAAAAGATTTGAATTCAAATTAGTTAATAATCTTTTTTTGGACTTAAAGCTTCATGTGCAATGGGGAGTACTTCTAATTAATATTAAAATATTAATATAATATTTTAATAATTTTTTTAAAAAAATAAAAAATCTGTTTAATTTGTTTATCCTCCTTTTTACCCCTAGTTTTTCCTTCAAATCCCCATTTTACCCAAATGAATCTAACCCACCGTTTGCACAGATTCATACCTTATTTGTAATTTTCCTCCAAACTCTCAAACCCTAGTTTCTTCTTCCTCCTTGTCCAGTACTTACTATCCTCAGACGATAAATTTTCCCTCAGCTTCGCACGCGTATCCGGCTCCCTGTCGCGTCGCCCAGCCAGCTCCAGCATCAAACTCAGTCCTGGTCCCGTCGCCGTCCGTTGCTGCCTGGCTCCAAGCTCGTCCGTCGCGAGCCCAGGCGCAACTTCAGTCCTTGTCTCAGTCGTCATCCAAGCTCCATTGTCCATCCCTGTTGCCCATTGCCCAGCAGTCTCCGTCGACCAGCTGTCAGTTCCGTCGTGAGTTCCAGTTTCGTCGTCGAGCCCGGGTGAGCTCGAGCTCAGTCGCGAGTTCAGCTTCTTCTCAGGCCGTCGTCGTCTCGTCCGTCGGCCAGATCCAACTCCGTCATCGTCGTCGTGGTTCTGTCTCAGTCGTCCAGATCAGTCGCGTGCTCAACACGTCGTCGTCCTGATTCAGCTCAGTTCTGTCATAGTGTCCAGCCTATCTCCGTCGCCCAGCTCCTTCATCCAGCCAGCTCCGTCTCTGTTCGCCTCTTGTTCCGTCAGTCCAGCTCCGTCACAAACTCAGTCCCTGTTTCAGCCACCTGGGTCCAAGCTCATCCGTCCATCCCTGTTCATGTACCCAGCTCAGTTTCGCACGCCCCAGCTCTAGCTCAGTCCCATCGTTATCTCAGCTCGTCGTGGGCTCAGTGGTCAGCTCGTCAGTTGCGGATCGGTCCCGTCGCCGTCGTCCAGCTTGCCTATCCGTCCCTGTCACTACCCAAGCTCATCTGTCTTTTGTCACTTTTTCCTAATCTACATTGGAATAACAGGTTGATGCTTTGGGTTACTCCCTTGTCATTTTCTTATAACCTGAGGTAAAGTTCACTCCTTTTCCTTTTTATTGTGTATTTTGACCTGTTTAGAGTTTGGCTTCGCTTACTAGGCTTAAAGTTTAAATCTTTAAGGGACATTGCTGTTGAAAATTCTGTTTATAGTAGGCTGGTTCAGTTATGATATGGTAGAAGGACGTCGATATTCTATGCTCAATGTTGAGTTGATCAGTTCTGCTCTGGAAATTTGTGCATCTGAAATTTTTATTGAGACTTTGTTTGACAGAGCTTCAATTTGGAATGGTAGTTGAGGAGTAGATGCTAGCATTTACTGATGATGGCTTGTAAACATCAATCATGTTGTGCTGCTTTAATGCGATACATTTTCTGGATAAAGTTCTAAGCATAATTGATTGATCAAGCATGGTCATCTGCTGTGTTGATAGCTATATTGATAGCTTGTGCTTTGTGTGGATATTCCTGTCACCTAGCTGACATGTGGATATTTTGAAATTTGTCATGTAAATGTCATTGCTGCTACAGGACATTTGATAGTTGAAATTTGGTGCTGGGTACTGAGGACCAGACTTTGTTTGGCATTCTTGTTCATCTGTGCATGTGATTTTCCTAGCTACTGATGGCTAGTGATGACCTTGTATCTTGATTAGGTCACTGAGGACCTAAATTTTGACTATGATATTGTGCATGTGTTGTTTATTTTCCCTTCCATCCTTTTAGTTGACAATGAGGATATTGTCACTTTTAAGTTTGGGGGTGAGAATGCGTTGCAATTTTGAAACTATGATGTGCACAGAAAATTTTCTATTTTGAGAGCAAATTGTTGGAATGTTTGAAAATTTCTCAAATTTAAACTTATGTTTGTGGATGTTTTAAATGAGATGAAATTGTTGATCATCTGTCAAGATTATGTGGATGATCCAATGATATAAATTGTTGCTTATTTTTTTATATTGGATAGGAAATCTTGTTAAATATGCTTTGATGAGTGTACTGTGGTGATAAAACTTATCATTCAGGAATTTTTAAGAAATTGTGCACTTTTGGAGTTAACTTTATTTTGAATGTTCTTAAAAAAGGGCTTTGTGGCAAATTATGTTATATGCTTTTGATCAAACTTTTAATTTCAAAATAATCTTTGGAATTCTTCAAAGTATTCAATTTATTCCATAGGATTTGAGAAAATGATTTGGGTAGTTCATAAATGCGATTGAGCCTTTCAAGCTGACCAAAATGATGTATTCCCTTTTGAACCCTTATCTTGAGCCTTAATGAAAAATCAATGAAAGATTTCTTTTCAAAGCCTAACATTTTACCTACCTTTGCCAATGTGAAAAACTATGATTCCCTTGCTTTGAGATGGATGATAATTGAGTGGGGTAGGCTAATGGGACTTTTCAAATGATTGGGAAGGGTAGTGTACAAAAAAAAAGGAAAAGAAATGCGCATTGTACAGCATTCAAGAAAAAAAACAAAAAGAAAGAAAAAAGTGTATGTATATGAAAAAGGAAGTTACAAAAAAGGCTCAACGTAGTAAAGATCCATTTGGTTTAAGTTTGGGGGAATGTGTTTAATGAGAAATGAAGGAAATTGTTGAATAATTATCATCTATCTTAAGGTATTTGTTAATTATCCTTAACCTTTTCTTTTATAAACCTTAGCCTTTGGCCTCATTACAAGCTAAAAAGTCCCTCTAATTTTTAAGTATTGTGGATTGAATTAGAAGAAAAGAGGATGGAATTAGAGAATGATGAAATTATTTGTTTGAACTTGGGTATATGATGTGAAGTGCTAGTTTTAACTTTGACACGTGCAAAAGAAATATTTGTTAACTCTAATCACACACTCAACCTTAGGAATTCTTGAAAAATAAGTTTTAAATCTACAAATGCATTCATTTCTGCACATTTTCTTTATTTCGGACAATAGTTCATTCATAAAAGACAAGTAATTGATTATTCAATTTTACTTACTATTGATTTGGATGGATTATATATGGAAATAAATTCTTGTAATTAGATATGTCTTCAGCTATGATCTCTTAGTTCAAATGTTGAATATGGACTTTTGATGTAATTTAAATTTCCAGTTTTATATAATTTGAGTTGCAAACTGTTGTCTTATGATGGTTTTGATATTTCATTTGTTTCCAATTTAATCCAATCTTATCTAATATTCATATATAATCTTTTAATCTAAATGATCAGCTATTGGATGCAACTAGAGCAATTTAATCTATGTCGAAGTTGGAGAATAAGGATTTAGTGTGGCTAGTGACCCTTCAAATATGCTAAAGGTAAACTTATTAATCACCTTTTTAACTCATGAGCTGAATGAATTTCATTAAAGCTGAATACTACCGGTCTCATTTTGTATTAGGAGACAACTTATTGAAGACAGTTGGATTAAGTGCAGAAATAAAAATAGAGGTTTAATTATGCATTTATAAATTTGATAGTTTTAGTTCAAAATTTAGATAGTCATCTGCAGTTTATTATTTCCTTTGAAGAGTAAATTTCGTTCTCATTGTTTGATTTTTTTCAAAATTAAGCTTTTGATGTTGAATCTCAATCCATGTACTATTAACATTACTAATTGCCAATGTTTATTAGTTGATAATATGTCTGCTAGTGTGTATGAATGATAAATTATGCTAGCTTTGACTGTTGATTCTATTTGCCATTAAAAATGTATTACCTATGTGGCTTATGTTCTACAATAGTTTTTCATTTAATAAGAAGCAAAGTAAAATTTTGCATGCCTTGGTGGGTTGGTTTTATTTATCAAGGGTGGCAATGCATCATTTTCTTTATATATTTTGCAATACTCTGAATTGAAATGGAGCACATGAATGCAAGTCATGTACTTCCGGTTTTGTATACTGTGTAATTTAGTATTAATGCTTTATAGCTAAGCTTTTTAGTTTTATCGACTATTGAACCCAAACTTTCCATATTTCCTATTAGATTTTGTCAATTTTTAATTATGTCACTTAGGGAATTGAAGATTTCAATTTAACTTTTTTTTTGGTCACTTGCGAAAATTTTTAGTGATAATTCAAACTATATTGTTGTGATGTGTCATTCATTCATAAGTAGAATGATTCTAAGATTTAAGGGCCATTATTAAGGGGCTTCCTTGGTGATCATCCTACACCCTTCAATTTCCACCACCCAAAGATGCTAGAGAGAAATTGCAAGAAAAGAGCTACTTCAGCAGTTCATTAAGCTGAAGACCATCAAGTGGAAAAAACACATCTAATTGTCTTTCTCTTTATTTGTTCTTTTCATATTTGCATTAATCAAGAATTTTTTTAATGGAAAAGTTCATTAGGGGAGGGATTATTAGCAGTTAGTAGTTTTCATTTGATGTTATTTTTATTGTCCTCTTTAAAGATAGTTGTCTTCCTCTCTTTATAAGGTTCTTGTTTAATTTTTTAATTCATCACTTAGATCATTATTTTGTATTGCATTGATGGGTAATGTAAGGGTGAGTAGTTTAGTAAATTAATGCATTTTTTTAAAATTGTTTCTCATTTTTAAAAAATGTGTTTGGAAGGAACAAATGCATTTTGTCTTGATTTTGAGATTGTGGGGTTTAAATAAGTGTAGCTAGTTGCACAAAGGAAGTTGATTGCATATATTGAGATTTATATATTATGCGTTGATTTAGCTTGATTGAATTGAGTGTGGAAGGATTTTTGAGCCTTAACATTCAATTTTAGTGTGATTCTTCACTTGTCTCAGCTTGCTGATCTTGTCCTAGCACTTTTCACATCCACCTTACGCATGTGCAATTCTTTAATATGATTGAGGCATTCATTTTATTATTCAATCAAACTAAAGGGCACACCTTTAAATGAATATATTCTTTGCCACCCCTTTGAGTTTATTGGTCTTTTCATTCTATTACTCACTGTATACCCCTTTTCGTATAAGAATGCATAAATTATTTCAACCAGTCCTACTTGGATCATGATTTATGATTGTAACATGAATTGACATCATATAGTGCTATTTTCATCATTACATGCGCATGTTAATAGTCAGGGTACAAGGAGGCAAAAGCAAGAAATAAACTAGAAAAGAAAGAAAAGAAGAAAAAAAAGAAGAAAAAGAATTTTACTCCGTTGGCAACATCTAGGTGTCACTGAGTTATCAAGCTTGAGTAACTGAGCCTTTGTATCAACAATATGAAGGTGAGTTAAAAAGAGTATATTCATAATAGCTCAAGAAAGTTGGAAGGGGGGAAGAGGAAGAAGAAAAGGCCCTTGCATCCCATTTGTGCGTCAAACAATTTAATCATCATTTAATATAAGTGATGATTGAATTATTAGGCGTACAAATGCGATGCAATGGCATTTTCTTCTTCCCCCTTCCATTTTCTTTTCTCTTTTCCTTTATTATTTTTCCTTCCAACTTTCTTGAGTCATTATGTATATGCTCTTTTGGCTTGAATATTCATATTGTTGATATAAATGTTCGATTACTTAAGTATTGATAACTCAGTGGCATCAAGATGTTAATGGAGTGAATTTTTTTTCCCTTTTTCCCTTTCTCCTTTTTCTTTTTCTTTTTTCTCTTTTATCATTTTTTCTTGTTTTTGCCTCCTTTCACCCTAACTAATAATATGCACATGTAATGATGAAGATAACACATTATATGATGTCAATTCATGTTACAATTATAAATCATGCTCTAATTAGGATGTGTTGAAATAATTTATGCATTCTTGTACGGAAAGGGGTATGCAATCAGTAATGGAATGAAAAGGTCAATAAGCTCAAAGGGGTGGTAAATGATATATTCATTCAATGGTGGGCCCTTTGGTCTGACTAGCTAACAAAATGAATGCCTCAATCATATTAAGAGTTGCATATGCATAAGGTAGCTGTGAAAAGAACTCGCCAAATTCTGAAGAGCAAGTTGAGACAAGTGAAAAATTACACTAAAATTGAATGTTAAGGCTCAAAATTCCTTCCAATAAGGATATATTATCTCATTTAATTCAATCAGGCTAAACCAACGCATCATCATATAAATCTCGATATATGCAATCAACTTACCTGCATGCGACTAGCTACATTTATTCAAATCTCACAATATCAAAATTAAGACAAAATGCCTTTGTTCCTTCCAGGCACATTTTTTAAAGATGTGGAACAAAATTTCAAAAATGCACTAATTTACTAAACTATTAACTCTTACATTGCTCTCAATGCAATACCATATAGTGATTTAAACGATGAATTCAAAATTAAAATAAGAGAGGATATAGAGAGGAAGACAACTATCTATCAAAACAGAGGACAATAAAAATAACGACATCAAATGAAAACTACTAACTAATAATCTCTCCCTAATGAACTTTTCCATTAAAAAGATTCTTGGTTAATGTAAGTATGAAAAGAGCAAATAAGGAAAGACAGCCGGATGTTTTTTTCACTTGAGGGTTTTGAACTTGATGAACTACTAAAGTAGCTCTTTTTTTTTAAAATTTCTCTCTAGCATCTTTGGATGGTGGACATTAAAGGGTGTAGGACAATCATCACGGCAGCCCCTTAATAATAGGTGATAACTTTCTCATTTTGATGAAAGAAGAATGCCTTAATGCTTTTTCATCTCATTATATAAAGTAGATTTCCAACACCTCCAGTAGAACACATAAATCTCCTCAAAGATGCAACTTTTGAATATTAAACCCTGAGTAAATAACATAAGTCCATTCCGGAATCAAATGTTGTGATGCCAAGTTCCTAGAGATACCAAATCGTACTGGCAATTAGAAACTCATAAATATTAAGCAATTAAGATGAAGAAAAAAAAATAATGGCAGCTACAGCTTAGTTCCTTTCAGAGGTAGACAATCAAACAAACATTTGGATTAAAAAGTTACCAATAGACTTTTTGACAATATGACACTAATATTTGCTCTCAAAGGCACCACAACCACCTCTTCTCCTTGCAGGTTTCCCTTTTTTAAAAGGAAATAGGCAAATGAATTCCAATAACAGGTAGTGCATGAGTGGTCATTGTAATTTCAAAAGCTATATGGCGTTGAAACTAAAATAGTACCAGAAATTCAGAATCTCAGAGTTTCGTATTTTTTCGGCACCCAAATTTAAACCCAGTGTGAGCTATTAAAATAATTTTCAAAAGTTAACTTTTGCCTAAGTGGTTAGACCAAGAGATGTCATAACTTACTGGGATCATTTTCCTTAATATGCATGAGGACTCCATGATCCAAATTCAGAGGCCAAATTGGGAATTCATCAATCAAATTGAGCTTCATATAGAAATTATAAAGTCATTATACATGGAAATCCTTGTTTGGTTCCATATTTTGTTTGTTCAGAAGCAATCAACAAGAAATATATTCAATTATTGTCTTTTGTCCATAGTTTCCGATTCCCATCTGTAAACGAGCAAATAGACCCTATAAGGAAAATGGAAAACTACACGCTCGCGCACATATATGTATGTATGTATAGGGTGCAAACCTGTTTCTGATTCAAATAGCTGGACCCATATCTTACCATTTTTCCGGAATTGTCCGCTCATAGCACGATGGAATTTTCCGATAATAAAGGCGATGGTGGATATCATGAACTGAGTAGGAGAATGAATAAATGTGGGTTCTTGGGTTTGCAGCAAAGGTGGGTCATTGTTCGGCAGAGGAAGCAGAAGCGTGGGGTGTATGCAAGGGGCTGGAAATGGCGTGGGGTTTGGGAAGGAAACGAAGATGGCGTGAGACGGACGCCAATGGATCTTTGAGCTCTTGGAGGAGTTGGCCAGTTCGAAATTGAAAAGACGGTGAAATAAAAAATGTTACCGTCATGTTATTTTTCTTTTTTGTCCTACAATTTGTTCATATTTCTTAAATTAAGGGGCATTTATTTTTTTCATTCTATATTTGTTTAGATTTGAATTGAGATTTTGATCTTAAGTATAGATGGCTCTTTTTAATTTAGTAGTATTTTATTTTACCTCAAAATATGTATCACCGTTAAAATAAAGTAAAATACTCTAAGCCATTTTACATTTTGCCTTAATTACGGATATTTTCTTTTTATTTTAAAAGCATACATTTAACATCAAACTGTTAGCTCCGTTAAGAATATTCAAAAAATGTATTTTTAATTAAAGTTAATACCAATATACTTTCTTATTTATTGATTATCCTTTTTATAAGCATTTAATTTTTATGAATTAACCAGCATTCAACGTTTTTTCTTGATCATATTATCAAGTATCCGAACAATAGACTAACATGATATGCATGAGTGTTTTTTGGTATTTATTTATTATCCTTCATCATACTAAATACATAATTTTGGTTAAAATTATTTTGAAAAATGTAAGAGCTTTTTGTTTTTCTTTATTTATTTTCTTATTTTTGTAAATAATTATTTATTTAATGTTTTTAATCAGGTAGACATAAGAAATTAATCGACAAATTATTAATTTTTTAAATAAATATATATACTTGATTAAATGTGTTTATAAATGTATAAATATGATGAACAGAAATATCCATTTGAAATATTGTTAGCCATTTTAAAAAATTAAAACAAATAAGTTCGAGAAAGTGATGAAAAGTTAAAAGTATAAATATTATAATATAATTAAAATTGATAGATATTATAACATATTAAAAATTTTGAAAAATATATGTGTTTTTTAAAACATATGTGAGGTTACATAACTTTGGTAAAACATATGGATGGTTGGTTAGTGTATTTTACTCGATATATAATTAAATAGAAATGAGAAGTAAATTAAATTATAATCAATTTTTTTTAGGTTTGAAGAAATAATAAATTTGTACTGAAAATAAGTAAATACACTATAGAATGAAAATACATCTAAAAATAATGCATAAACAGTAAAAGCCAAACGAAAGTATTATCAGTTGAAACAAATTGAAATATGTTTTCTTACTTCTTTATTAATCAAAAGGACCGAAATTAAAACTAAAACACCAACCTTAGACGTAAAGAACATGAAAAAAATGAACTTTCTGGAAAATTACATATCTCTTAATTATGGGAAAAATATATGCAATAAGATTAAACTTTTTTAATACAAACCCGTGATTAATTAGGTTATATGTTCATTTGGATTGCTACCGTTGTGGTAAATTGGGTATGATTAATATCTGCATTTCAATTTGAAGTGTAGGTTTATATTTCTTCCAACTTTAAGTGTAGGTTTATATTATTACCTTCAACTTTGTTTTGCATCAGTCTCTATAAATTGAAATTGTAAAGATCTTAGAAGATCCTTACATTCAAGATTTCAGCCTTTATAAGAGTGTCATGTATGCAAGAGGAAGATTAATATCTCTCAACCATCCAATGAACCTACACCCATACATCCAATTTCTTAGGTCACGTTTGGTACCATGGAATTTAGAGGCATGGATATGGAAATGGAATTGATTTCCATATCCATGCATGTTTGGTACCATGGAATTGACTTCCACATGGAAGCCAATTCCACCAAAACTATGGATTTACAATTCCATACCAAAAGCTTGGATTTGTAAATTCATAGAGATAATTCCATCTCAGAAGCTTTCGACGGCGACGCAGATGAATGATGCTTCGTTTTAAAAGTTAAAAAAAGGATTTTTTTTTTAAATTTAGAAGGGATTTTAGGTCTTTTCATTTAAAAATCATACCTCATTTCCATGACATACCAAATACACTTTTAAACCTCATTTCCATTTCCATTTCCACATCCATTTCCATATCCATATCCATCTAAATGAATTCTGTGTACCAAACGAGGCATTAGTATGTCATGCTTGGTCACACCAAAATTGAAATCATCATCCAATTCTTTTTTTTTTGGCCTAGAATTTCTTCGTTTTTTTCTTTTTTTCTTTTGGCTTACAATTGTAATGGGACACTGCTCACTCATATATTATGATCTCAACATATAACTCTTCTTTATCATTCAGCTTCCAACTTCTTTTCTTCTTTTCCTCATAACAATAATATATAGCATACTCAATCAGCATTATTAATGCTTCTAAACTTATAATAACAAGCTTTGAAAAACAATAAATTCTTCCATAATACTTCAAATGTAGTGGTTCGAGTGTCTATTTAAAACTCTATTCCCTCTTCTAAAGAAAATCACCATTCAAAATTTATAATCAACCTAGATTACAAAATTAGTGGTCAAAAGTTACTATTTATTTACCAACTTTTCCAGCTTTCCAAAATCCAAAACCAAATTTTAATAATTGATAATCTATCAATTTAAAGATTATCATGAGTATTATTTTATTACCAACTTTCATAGTCAACAAAAAACCATTTGGCTAATTAAAAATCTGTCCAAAGTCAACTGTCCGGTTAGCTCACATGCAAATATAACATCAAAAAAATTTCAACCTTTAATCTCAAACTATTACTTACCAAAAAATTTCTTTAATATTCCATAGACGCTTTAAAGTCTTCAAAATACAACTAGACTCCCACTGATTAGTCATTGCCCACTTGAAACATATATATCGACACACAAATATGCTCACACGCACACACAAATGTGTAAGTGTAAATCATCATTAAAGCTCCAAATATATTTTTTAACACCAATAAGAGAGAGAATATATATACACATATTCAACCACAAATTGTACTCTTCTCCAAAATCTTATGCCTTGTTTGGTACGATGGAATTGGGCACATGGAAATGGAGCCCAATTCCATCATACAAACATGTTTGGTAGGATGGAAATGGAATTCAATTCCATTTCCACCAAATCTCACTTTTACAATTCCATCACTCAATCTCAGTTTTGCAATTCCAACTTCATGGAATCCATCTTTGCCCTTGCACATCCGTTCGTCATCTTTGACCATGACGGCACCAGTGATGATGACATCACCATCGAGCATGATGGCGAGCACCTCCGACCAGGATGAGGATGGCACCAACGAGCATGACGGTGACGGCTTCATCTTCGACCACGACGACTTCACCACGATGAAGAAGACGAGGAAGACGGCAACCTCCAATGACGAAGATGGGGACCTCCAGCGATGAAGACGAAGGCAAGACGCGATTTTTTTATTTTTAAATATCAAAGGGCATTTTAGTCTTTTTATATAAAAATGAGATTCCATTTTCATGACATACTAAACGTAGTTGTATATCTCATATCCATCTCCATATACACGTCCATCTCCATATCCATTTCCATCGAAATCAATTCCAGTATACCAAACGAGGTATTAGAAAACCAATAGCAACTTTTATATACACACTTAGGTCCTTGTTTTCGGTTCTCCATAGAACCAACAACCTCGATGCACAAAGTCCATTTTTTCCACTTAACAATACTCCAAACACCAACATAACACTTTAGAACCACTAAAGCTCAGTTTTAGCCAAATCAAAGGAAGGTACTGTTCACATGGATAGTACCCAATGACCAATGACTGGGTCTTCAGGAGAGTCCACAAAAATTCGTCCACAACTCTCAAGATTATTCCAACAGGCTTTGTCGAGGGAGGGGTGAAATTACCATTTTGCCCCTTGACATTTCCTTTTTTCCATATTCCTTTTCTCTCTTTCTCATCCTCTTCTTGTTTTTTTTTTAAATTCATGAAATGCAATAATAATTCCTTTGATCCAATAAATAACTTTTTCCCTAAATTTAACCCTCTATATATAAAATAATTATGTCGATAAATGTTGGGCAATTTCTTCACTTTTCTCAAATTTCCTTAAAATAAATTATGGCCAAAAAATTTATTTGTACTGATCCAAAAATTCTGTAATTGGCTTCTCAAATCCTCAATTATATGTCATATCACATTGATCAATTTTTAGGATGTTACAATATTACCTACAAAAAAACACAAATAAATAATTAACATTGCTGATTGTATGAAATAAAAAACATGATTAATTGGGTGCATTTACAAAAGTGAAATCTCATAATTGGGAGAGAGACAACTATAGTTTAACATACTTTATCTTTGTTTTGCATCAGTCTCTGTAAACTTATAAAAATCTTAAATAGAAAGTATACCTTATATACAACAAAATTCATATAGTGAGAAAGAACCACTCCTTTTTTATTTCATTAATTCTCTTTAAGCTTATTTCTTTAATTTCATAACGATATGGACAGTTTTTAATTTTTTTCAGTGTAACAAACAACATATACCCTTGAAGAAAAAAATTAGCTTTTTAATTGAGAAAACTATGGGCATGTTTGTTTTCTGTTACAGGAATCAATTTTTTTTAAAACATTAAATAAAATAGAAACTTATTGGGTGGTTAATTCTTAATTGAATTTTTTGTAAAACAAAAAATAGAAATCTTATTTTAAAAACAAGAAACTCAAAACAGCTTTTAAATGTTTTATTATTTTTATTATTTTGTTATTTTTAATTCTCTATTTCACTTGAGGTCATACTTTGCATTTTTTTCTTTCATCTTGTTTACATCGTCTCTTAGTTCTCCCACTTTACGTCGTCTTCCTGCACTCTCCATTGTGTCCTTCATATTTTCTCAAATCTCCAAGTTAATTTAAAAAGAAAATGTTTTAAGAAAATTTTTATGTTTTCTAATACAATTTTCAGAACAATTATGTAAAGTGATTTTTGTGTTTTCTTTTTCTAAAAATTTGTTTTAATAAAACAATTTTAAAAGCGTAAAAACACAAAAGAGAAACAAAGAAGTCGTATACATTTAGCTATCATGTTAGTACAGTAGATTTTATGTTCACATATATAATTATATGCAGCAATGTAATTAGTCCATTTTCGACTTTATGTTGATGTCGGGTTAGTTAATAATGTCACAACTACAGATAATGATTATAAGTACTAAAACTAATAGCTTTCCCAAAAACGGTTTTTTGTGTTCGTGTGAAATCGAACCTAACATCTTCTGTTTAAGGGCAAAAGTTCTTTTCACTAAGACAATACTGATTGATTTTACTAATTTCTTTCATTCGATAAGTATTATGGCTTATTTGGATTTCTTTTATTATATACCAATTATTATAAATAGATAACAATAAACAAAATCTCAAACTTTCATACATTTGAAACACTTTTTTTTGTGAAATAAACTATTGAAAACCATCAATATATATGATAACATTTATAAGAAACTGTATTATTGATAAAGTCACATAAATATATAATTCATTTTACCTTAGATTTCATAATCATCAATAAAAGTCTTATAGTATCTTTTATCACCTCTAGCCTCTACTTGAGATCTCCTATATATATCACTATGATTTAAGAATAATAACTCTGTTTCTCTTTTAACTTAAGAGTGAGGCCTTTTGATTAACTCGGTTTCTACCCGTATTTCACATTTATCAAACTTATCACCCTTAATTTCAGAAATAAGGCTAAGATCTTGTATTCTCTTTATGTGTGATTTATTGAAGTGTCCTAATCTATCATCTCATAAATCAAAAGAATCAACAATATAAATAGAAGGAGATGCATTATCATTCATATCAAGAATACCAAGTACAAATAAACCATGATTACAATAGGCCTTTCCTATAAGAACATTCTTAGTCATGACAATTTTGTAAGACTCAAATGACACTTTTAGCCTAACCTTCCCGAGTAATACAGATTTTAGATTTGCTGGAAGATCAGGAACATACAATACATCTTTTTTCAAGGAGGTAAACATATCTCTATGTGCACATTTGTGTTTGGGTTCTCTTGAGACAACCACCCATCTTCTCACATCAGAAACAAGGGGGTGAGAGAGCATGGATACGAGGGAAATTAAAGCAGAGTGTTGTACGCCGGTGGTATGCATGCAAAGACGCTTCTATTTATAGAATGAATCATACATAAGTGGCTGATATATGTTAAGAGGAGAAGTATCTACCCACAAAGACCGAACAAACAAAAGCTTTCTACCAGAAGCGTGCACAACTTGACTGTTGGGAATTGACTAGTTTTCAGGCAACAACATTTATAAATTTTGAATATGAAAAATAAGTGTTTTCTAGATAAGCAAAATCATAAAATTTATTTGAAAATTTCCTTGTTACCTGTCTGTTTCACTCGCAATGAGAGAAATTGTGAGTTTTCAAAGCAATGTGGCCTTCCTCTCACCAAAGCAACGTGGGACTTTTATTGTGTGTGTAAGTCCCACTATCCTCTTGGCTCATTTATCCCATCAAGATAACATGCTACCTAATATATTATTGGACTTCCTCTCACCAAAGCAATGTATGACTTTTATTTGACACATTCCATCACTTTTGTAACACCTTCTGCGTAGTGCACCTCGGGGGAAAAATAGAAGTAAAATTGGACTTTTAACTCTTTTTTTTTTAATTTTTTATAAGAAGCTTAGTAGCTAGTTACGAAATAATTAGCTTAAGGTTTGGTGCCAATGAGTTATTGTTAACTACTACTTAATTGACAGTTGAAATCATTGTTAATAAATATGAAATCATTATATATTAGCAAAGTCTTCTTGCGTACGTGCTTGCAAAGCATTTGGTGAATAGATGATTCAAAGGACGCTAAATTCTTACAAGTGAATTGATGGTTGTAATTATAGTTTTTGGAAGTCTTACAGATCAGGCACCTGAACATATCAGACTGAGGTAACAAATGGGATTAACAAATTTGGAAATAATGAGGTAGAAAGTAGACACTAAGTTGGTTAATTGTATTTAGTCTATGTTTTCATAGTTAAGTTTATCTTCTCAAAATATCGACTTCAAACTGCAAACATGATTTCTATTTCGGCAAAAAAAAAAAATGCTTTTGACGTAGGTCCGATGTTTGTTCATGTACTCTTAACTCTGAAGTGAATTATTAATTCTCATATTTTTGTCACTTGGTTTCTAACGATAATTAGTAAACGACCATATCCTGCGGCAAAAATCTCCTCATTAAACTCCACACTTTTCTGTTCAATATTTCCTTCCAATAAACCTATTTCAATTAGTTGAACTACTTACAGTTTCATTCTGACTTCCATCGAGAGATCAAGCATTTGAGCTCTCATTCCATGTCTATGACTAATCCATATATATAATATATTAATAAATAACAATATGCATTTTCAGATAACTAATAACATATTTGATCATCCAATCCAAGCAAGAAATTAATTAGTTTAAGCCAATTAAAAATAAATTCCAACGAAAATCAACATGAAAGTGGTTGCTAAGTAACTCAGTGATCCATTAAAAGTTCCTGAATTTTGTGTCCCAGAATCTGCTTCAGTGGGAATAGGGGCTGTGAATGAGATAGGACTTAGGTTTTCAGCTAAAAGAGAAGGAGGAGATGAAGATGAAGGAGAAGAAGCCATACATGAAGAAGCCTCTCTACTGTCATCATTATTATTATTAGGGCATGAAGAAGGAGGAGGAGGAACAGTACTACTGGATGGGTTTCTCACTGACTCATCAGCTTCTGACAAAATACCATCGATGTCGTGGCATCGAATGGAAGATCCTGCGACACAAATATTAGGGCTAATGATCTTCTCATTGTTGAGAACAAAATCCTTCCTTTCAAAATTGGTGATTCTAAGCATGTAGTTTGGTAATGAGCTAGGAATGGTGGTTCCTATGGGGAATCTTTCTAGGGTTTTAAGCAGAAAAGGTGAAGGGATCGAATGACGAAGCAAGAAATCCGAAACGGATCCTCCCGGTGGCATCGCCATCGTCGCGAGCATTCGATCCTTGGGCATCAAAAAAGTAACGTTGGCCTCAAGTCTTGGGTCTGGTGGAGATATATTGATGAGCGTCACAAATGTGATGTAAGTAGCTCGTTGCATCTCTTCAGTGGCTACAATTAGGTCGCCGTTTTTTAGTGGTGTAGCTGATGGAAGAAGAAGTAGCATCATTATCATACACAGAGGTGTTACCATTAAGACCGGAATATCATTGCTCACCATTTTTGAGCGTTTTTTT
>JANTPZ010000367.1:0-31951 GCA_025593235.1 Vachellia pachyceras | reverse complement strand
TTGATAAAAACATCATTAGCCATGCCCCTCTGGTAGACACCATAACTGGCATTGACAGCAATTCCTGGATCGATGATGACAATGTAATGCATACCAATACGGTGTATTTTGTCTAGGAAGGCTAAAAGCTTTGGGCGAGGGTAGTTGGTAGGGTTAACTGTGAAGTCCTTTTTCCCATCCATGTGATCATCATCGTTCCAGATCACATCAAGTGGGATTTGAGCCTTGTTGTAACTATCAACAACATCTTCTATAACGGATAGGTTATGGTAACCCCATCTGCATTGGTGGAATCCTGCAATACCAAATCAATAGGAATATTAGATGAATACTTTATTCAAATTCCTCTCTCAAAGCCATCGCTCAAAATTAATTGCTTTACAAATCCATTCAATGCTTACGTACATGGTTTCTAAAAATGAAATTCTCATGCAAAAATTAGTATTGTTTCACAATAGAACCCTATTAGGAAGCCAAAAATTTCAGGAACCATTTCAAAATAGATCCGGACATACAATAATACAATGATATCAACCCATAACGTTCAATTGATTATTGGAATAAAGGGAAGAACAATTCAAATAAAATCAAAAGGGAAAAAATACACCAGCCTGAAAAAATGTAGACTTTCAAAGCAATGCAAGAGTAAGTCTACAAACAAAACATTTCATTATTTTCACCTGAAGCATTTACCAGATTAAATATATAAAACTCATATTGAACTAAAATGAAACTTTTAAGACCACATGACCTACCCTGTCTCACTCATTTCACCCTTCACTCCTTTTTTTTTATTGCATTTAGGTTAGATCAGGCAGCATAAATAATCTTATCTTGGAAGGACAAGCATATCTTCCATAAGGTTGGTTTGTATGAAGTTTCATGAACCATGACACCTAATCTTTAATATGAATCTTCTTTCTCCCTAACTAAAAAATCAAATAAAAGGACAATGATACAGTAAGTGCGTGAAATGATAGTTTTTTTCTTTAATCAAGGACCCACAGATTGCTTTATATAAGCAAGTCGCAAAGGCCAAGTTTCCAGACTGATAAAAGTTCAGCGGAAAAGATTGATCTTTTCATACGGCAAAGATAGACTCCCAACTTTGTGTGGCCCTCCTTTACATGTGGACCTAAAAGGTATTAAATTGCTGAACCATGAAAAACACAGAGAGAGAGAGATTGTATTTTAGACCTAAAAAGCTATACCAAAATATAAATTGTTCCAGCAAACTATCTTAATTGCAAACCAGAAAGGTGACTGACCACCAACCAAAAATTATAAAAGTAACGACAACATCTCCATTAAAAAACTATACATTAAGCAAAGCCAAAAGCAGCTTGAAATATACAGTCCATGACTAACTGCATTCTGACGTGCATTGTGCATATTAAGCATTAAGCATTTACTCTTAAATCTTAATCACTGCCAACATGTTACTCAGCTAAATGCGAGAAGGACGGTCCATAAGACGCAATCACAGCATGATAGACTTAAAACATTAGTCCCCCCCGCCCCCAAACAAAAAAAAAACCCCCAACGAGTTCCATTTTCATCAACTGATAACCACTCCATCTATATCCCTCAAATCTGAAGCAGATAAAGAACATTGGCAAAAATAATAACACGTAAACAGTGAATGAATACTAGATAGAATGTGCAATGCATATAATTAGTCAAAGCAAACTGAACCATACCAAATGACCAGTAAGGCATTGGAGCTGGTCTTCCAATTAAGGAAGTGTACTGATCAACAACATTCAGAGGAGTAGGCCCAGCAAAGAAGTAAAAATCGAAAACACCTCCAATAACCTTGTACGTCAGCGAAGTTCCCCGGTAAAACACATCCATCCCATTGCTATTCAGCAACAGAACAGCGTGTGCCGAAGGCTCACCACCGACATTTCTAAGATCCATGTACACTGGGTGCGATCCATACAAATCAGCATTGAGATTAATGGCTGAAATATCAGTGGTGTACAAAGTGTATGGATCGTTCGGGTAAAGTTTGATCCCGTGTGGCTGAGTGTTCTCCCCCAAGCCATACAACGACGCATCTTTGGGCAATTTGGTGGAAATCTCAAGGTACTGATCCTTGAACACCATTGGACCATATGCGCCTGAATCATCCCAGCTCGAATCGAAGAGAAGCTGCCCATTCGACTTCCTCTTCACCGCAAAGCTGAATGGATCTGCAGTGTAGCTGAAAATAAGCTCAGAACCTGAGTACTCTGAAACTGCTATAGGATTTTTCCTTGACCTTCCAATCGTCTGCTTCAGAGCTGGAGGTTGCTCCCTCGGCAGCAGATTGTACGGAACTTCCCATCTCTGCTTCTCCGCGTCGGTTATGTGTACCCTCAAACGATTATCTGTCTCGTGCCTGAGAAAATTTTAACAATAGAGCTCGATTATACACACTTGAACAAAATTTTGCTTAAAAATAAAGTAGAAATCAGATTCGACTTGAGAGAAAAGATCTCTTCCTTAGCCAGACCTAGAATGTACAACCAAAAAAAAAGAAAAAGGGAAAAATCTCCAACTACCACTATCACCATCGCTCGTAATTTCTATAAAAATATTAGAAAGTCCTCTGCGACATCAATGTCGATTATTCTATCAACCAAGAAACACGAATCAGAATCTTTGAATCCAATGTCTCTTAAAAAATCAAGTGCCGCTAAAAGGGGAGGGGGAACAGTATGAATGTGTGGGAGTTTAGTGAAACATACTTGACAAAGAGCTGCAAGAGGGGGATATCAGGACCATAGATATTGTTCTTCTTCTTAACTTGAAGGTGACCTATGAGGCCACCATCAGGAGTCTCTTCAATGGAGATTAAGCGATAGCCTTGGCCTATGTTGGTGGCATTGGGAGAAGAAGTAGCTGCTCCTACTACTCCACATGTGAGAGAAACGAAGAGCAACAGAGAGAGACAGGAGAGAAAAGATAAACAAGCCTGAGAAGCCATGGCTCACTATGGAGTAAGGCACCGAGGGCTGAAGAGAACAAGTCGGAGGGCGCCCAAATATATAGTGCTTGTTTGGCAATGTCGTTGCCAAAACGGTGCATGTAAATTGAGATAAAATCATCTTGAAATTTGTAAAAATCATCTCGAAATCCATAAAAACCATTTTAAAATCATAAAACCATCTCAAAATTCATAAAATACCTCAAAATCTGTAAAATTCATTCTATTAATGGAGTTCCCAAAACATCCAGGCGGAAATCACCTTTCCGCTTTTGACTTTTTTTTTTTCCACATGGATTGTTTTTCCCCCCAACGATTTACTGTTTTTTCTAATAAAAAACCAATTTACAGCAGATCACAAGTGGTTTGCTTCTTTAGCATGAAAAAAAAAGGTTAAATTACTTTAAAGTCCCCCGCTACGAATTAATTATTTTAAGATATTAAGAGGTTATTAATAGTAGCTGCTTCACTTGTTAATAGTATTTCTCAACTTGTTATTAACAACCTTTTGAAACTTTATAGTAATTAATTCGTTATCGTGAGATCTAAATGCAATTATCCAAAAAAAAATAAGTGGTTTGCTTCTAGTTGGGAGATAAACTTTTTAACTTTTTTTTTCCTTCGTAAACTTGATCCCTTTTAGTTTATCCTCATCTAAAACTGATGATCACACTATTTAAATCTAAAATGTACGTATTATTATTTAATAAAAGTTTTAATTGGCTTGCCATTATCTTCAGAAATTTCCATTGCAGGATCTCTACGTATATCAAAAGGGATAAACGGGAAAGGGCAAATGAATGTGGACTTTTTTCTCTCTAAAAGTTTAAGTAAGTTAGATTCTGGAACTCATCAAGGTTCGAACACGTGTATCTAAATCTAGAGAGTGCTTGTAGATGTATTTTCAAATTGCACATTAAAAAGACACGTATTGACAGCGAGATTTGAGTTAATAATTTTATGAGTTACGAGTTGATTCTGAATTAACATGGTTGGACAATCATATATTTATAAAAAGGGGATCGACATGTTAGAAGATAAGATTTAGATCTTCCGATAACTATAATCATAAAGCTAAAAAAAAGGACATGGCATAAAAAAATGGCGAGTTCAAGGTTTATAATTGATTTTAAAAAAATCACGTTGTTATTTCACTAACCATTTATTTAGAAGAACAATCACACTACTTAAAACAATACCAAGTTTAGGACAATAATTCTTATTTGATTGAGTAAAATCGATTAGGTAGATCAGAGTCAGACGATGTTAAAGACAATGGTGCTGTTTGACAACCGGTTAAGAAGCCTCAAAAGCACGTTCAACAGTGTTTTTCCATAAAAAGAGATAATTTCCTTCACATATATGTCTTGAATTACGTAAAAGTACTTATCTACCACGTTTTCAAACGAGTCCAATATTTAAATTCAAATCGATAATATAAAACAAGTGAATAACATGTTACTCATATGGTTCTATATTTAGGGCAGGACAAGAATAAATTATGTCATTAAATTTTTAAATAAACATATAATTTTATCCTTCATTTATAATTTATATATATAGGACAAGAATAAATTATTTGAATCTATTTAAATAAACATATAACTAATAAGGTTTAAATTTTTCCTTTACCTGCATGCAGTATACTGAATGTGATTTATATATAGGAGAGAAAAAGCCTATACTTTCTAATTACGCTTAACATGTTTTGGTTTGTTTGTACTTTAATCTTTGAGTACTTTTGTTTATTGTTATCCATCATTCTTATTTTGAAATAATTAATTTTTTATCTCTCTAATTTTAATTGAACTGTAACTCAATTCTTCATATTCTGTATAATTTAATCTTTTAACTTTTGGTTCAATCGCAACTTATTCTTTCAATCCTTGTAATTTTAATAATTTTATAATTTAGGTAATAAAAATAATCATTTCAGTGCGAAACCAACCTGGCACGAAGAGGAAAAGAAGCCAGCGGGGAGAGGATTGGGATTATCTCATTGACCCGGTGGGGGTACATGGGAAGTGGGGGAAGGACGAAGCGAGAGTGGGGTCCACATGGTCCCTCACACACGTTGGGGCTACGCATGCGGGACCCACCTCATCACTCCTCTCCTCCAGATTTTTCTGTGTCAGTGGATCTTATCTTATGCATCTCATATTCATCGTTCATACGCCTCCTCCATATGCGGGAAAATTAAAAAAAGAAATCCATATGACGATTTAATTAATGGAATAATAGGTTTGCATATAATTTATGAAATCAACAGTAAATTTTTTTTAAATTTGTAAATTACTTTCTCTCCCCCCCCACTGACAGAGGATGAAGCGTGATTCTCGGCTGTCAAATCGCTAACAGAAAGAACCAATAACAATAAGTCATGGATTGAAATGGGTGGCAGTCAAACCTATGTGAGAATGAAAATTGGAGAACACAAAATTAAATTTAATTAAATATATCTGTTAAAAAAAGTTGAAAATCTTCACTCCTTACCTATTGAAAGAGAATAGTAAAAAACTAACTTATATAGCATATTTGGCTTCTCATCTTGAAAATTTGAATTGACTTCAAAACCTAGGTTTTATCCTAAATTTTAGGTTTTGTTTAATTACTTACCTTTTTCAAAAAAGCTATTTTGAACAAAAACCTCGGTTTGAAACCTAAGTTTTGAAAAAGCTATTTTCTTGTCAAATCACACACTTTCTCCTAATAAATTTTCTCTTTTCTACTTTTTATTTCTTTATTTTACCTACCTACTTTTTTCGGAACTCCATGAAAGCCAATAACTTCCCAAACACAATATTTTTAAAACCTTCTTAAAATCCGTAAAAACTATTCTGAAAATAACTTCTAAACAAACCCTTAGGCATCCTTAATAACTTACTAAAATAAAGTGAAGCAAAAGAAGCAGATCCAAAGTGTGACTTTTCTTTTCTTGTTCTTTTTTAATAATATTGAAATTCATTACCTTAAAAAGAGTAATACAAGCAAGATAAATCGGTCTAAAACTCTTCCTCTGCAACCGCCTTAGGTAATCTAAAGGTGGTTGGTCAAAGATACAAAAATTGACTTCAAGGTTATGTGATATTCTAATCAGAAAGTCGGCTATACTATTATCCTTCCTAGGTATATAATTTAGTATAACCTATCGACCGTCAACAAATCAAAAGTCTGAGGGCAATTATGATATCTTTATATGGATGATCCATGTTACATCTTTTAGAGATCAAATTAATAGCTTGAAGGCAATCTAACTTCAACCAAATCTTCTTAAAACCTTCTTATCAAGATAAATCAAGCCCATGCATGCAGGATTCCTAATGACTCAGCAAGTTATAAGCTTTTTTCTAGGTTTACCTTGATCCCCCATCCATACCTTCCTTCCTTTCTTCTGTTCTTCATCTTCGTTGAGTGTGACTTTACTTTGAGATCTCAATAGGAAAATCTGCATAAGATACTCCAACTTTCTACCACTCATCATTAGTCAACCTCCCTCCAACAATATTCATTACATTCCCCTTTTCTTCTAAGGGCTTGTTTGTAAACCCTTTTCAGAATAGTTTTTACAGATTGCGAGGTAAAACCTAGGTTTTGGAGAATAGATTTTGTAAAATAACTTTTACAAATTTTGAAACAAAATCTAGGTTTTAAAAAGCGATTTCTGTTTGGGAAGTTGTTCACTTTTACGGATTCCAAAGAAAAATGTATGTAGGAAAAAGAAAGAATGAAAAGTATTAAATAAGAAAGAGGAAAAAGAAAAAGTATGAAAGAGGAAAGAGAAAGAAAGAAAGAAAAAGTATGAAAGAGGAGAGTGAAAGAAGGAAAAAAGGTAGGAAAGATGAAAGAGTAGGAAAAAGTATGAAAGAGAAAATATAGGTTTTAAAATCTAGGTTTCTCGGTTTTGAAATCAAAATAGTTTTTCAAAAAAAATTGTGTTCCTGGACAAAAAACTAGGTTTTGGGTCAAAACCTAAGTTTTGAAATCAAACCTAGGTTTCACAACTAGCTTCCAAACAAGCCCTAAATCTAGACTATAGAATCACTGCATATTCATGTCAAAATAAATTATTCATTAGAAAAATTATAATTAGGTCCCAACAAGAAGAATCAATGAACAAAATGTTTCTAAAAAATGATAAAATTACCATCAGATCCCAGCAGTAGTTGGTCTAGTTGTTATTGACGGTTGCTGAGGCTGTTAATGACAACCGGATCAGCTACTACTGGGACCTAACGGTAATTTTACCAGTCTTTATAATTTTTTATTTATTAATTCCTCTATTTGGGATTTGATAGTAAATTTCATTTATTTTTTCATCTATGAGCTCTATGCCTTTTTTGCCAGCATATGTTAATCCTTTTTCTACTCATTTTCATTTAATATTACTCCAATGACTATCCTATTGTGGGATTCGATTTAGGAAAGAAAACTGTCGGTGGTCCCAAATGAACTCATAGATATTAGGAATTTGGAAATAAAATAATAAAATTCGTCAGTGATCCTGATCCAGTAGATTGGATTGGATGATGGGCTAGTAGAGAACATGGAGTGAACACGTTTATACAATTAAATTAAATTAAATTTACGCAAGAAAATAAAAAATAAAAAATCCAAAGCGTGATTGATTGATTGATTCGTTTCCACCTTGGATACTGTCTGCAATACGTATGACTTAGTACAGTTTTTGTAAATCACGAGATTACCCTTGTCTTTGACTTCTGTTTCCTTATCTTTTATTAATCTTTATTATTAATATCATTGCTTTTATCAATGTATCTTAATTAATTAATTAATTTGTCTTATTATTTTTCAGGAAATTCGGAATCTGGATTAAATACCTTCGCTTATGGATCTGTGTCTCCCGAACCTGCTCTCTTCGGGCTCATCTCATCTTATATTGAAGACACAGATATGTAGGCCTTTGTTGCTATTAATTAAAATATTTATATGTTTTAATTAAATTAAAATCTGAATAATACAGAGTTGTTTCACGGAAGGAGGAGGAGGAAGAAGAAGACGTCGTCTTGTACAGTGTTTTCAGCTGCAGAAGCAATTGCCTTATTCATAGTTGTCTCTGTTTCTATTCTGGTTTGGTTCCTTCTTCATCAGTTTGGCTCTTTCTGATATTTCCGTTACCTAAAAAAATGTGACAGCAATTATCTTCCCACCACATTTGCTTCCAATAATGGCTACACCAGTGTCCCAATGATTTATTTTTTTTTTTTCAGAGTTGAAATAAATATTGGGTTAGCAGCCGACGTTGATCCAGATGGAAGAGGATTGGCCACTTCAGTATAAGGTATTAAGTTTAAATCTGAGTAAATGAAAAACAAGGCCTTCGGAAGAGTTATTTTAATTCCAATTGGATTTGATAATGCTCAAATCTGATGCAGCTATATAGTTGTATAAAAATATATATATATATATCACAGATTTGTTTAACATATTCAATTAATAAAGATTTTCTGTAACGAAGATTTGTTTAACAAATACAATTAATAAAGATGGTTTAGAGAAAACCATCAAATTGACAAATAAAATAGATTGGGGGGAATAATCAACAGGAAAAATCATTATAAAATCTCAAAATAGAAATGTGATCATCAAAATGAATACGACAAGCCAATTTCTAAATGTTGAAGTTCGTCGTAAAGAATCTCACTTCATCATAAATTCATCTTGAATCGAGATCTTTTGGCTCAACTTTATCTCAATTTTACTAAGGGAGCACAACCCCCATTTTTGGCCATGAATTGGTTAAAATACACAAAAATTATTACTTCTCTATTACTAAAAATGGCAATAGAATATATGGCTATGTTGGGGGTTTTTAATAATCATTAGACATCTTAATAATAATATTATCATGACTAATAAAATATTCATTTGAGGTCGTTTATTTGAAGCAACATGTTTTATTGAGCATTGGATACGCACAGGCATCTCTCAAATGGATTGCTTTTGGCTGGGACATTGGGGTTTTCAGTGAAATATAAATAATGGTTTTAGTATTATAATAACCTTTCGTGCCCAAGACGGACTTTCCAAACATTTTAACTACTTTATATGTAAATATTATTATTGAGAATGATAAATCACGAATAAAAAATAATTTCTCAATGTTCCCCCTTCCTGCATTTGCAAGATTAAGCTGAATGTGAAGGCTTACATTTTTTACAACCAAGATGATAGATATTATTTAAAATGCCAAAATCAATAATCAACAAGCAACGAAAACGTTTAACTATTTCTGGACAATTGTAAAGTTCTAAATTATGTAAAAATTATGGCTGCTGTTATAAAATATGATTTGTAGTTTGTATATTCTTATGACTTATAGATTCAAATTTCATCTCATGACATTATATTCTTTAACCTTTCAAATTGAAAGGTCTTAAGTATGTGTTTCCTATAATACCTAATTATATCATTAAGTTGTGAAGGATTTCGGCGTACCTAGAGATGCTGAATTACGAATCTGCAGATACCCACGCTGAAGACGGATCACAAGAGTGGATCCGAATATGATACACAGCAAATACACCGAAGGCAAGAGGAGAGGAGATGATTCTCTGAAAGAGAAAAAAGGAAAGAGAGAAAATTTGTTTGCTCTGTGCGTTATGTCTGCCGCCTTTGGGGAGCCACAAACTTATCTTGTAACTTCCCACTAGGGTTTAGGTTTACATATTTGACCTAGCCCATAGACTTTTGCCTAATTCATCAAGGGTGACCTATATCCCAACAAGTTGTTTAATGTTTTTGTAACATTTTAGGTTTACGATCGATGCCTTGAATCCTATAAATAGAGTTTATGTACTAAAAATTTGCATCTCCAAGTGAATAATACTTTTCTTTCTTAATTTCTTCTTCTATTGTTATATTATATTCCCAAACTCTCTAATTTCTTAACAGTAGCCTTATTATATAGGCAATATTTAGTCAACCAATTGCAATTTTTTTTTTCCTTGGAAACAAGAAAGAGAGTGCATGCGTGAGAGTCAAGAAAGAAAATAGATTGAGTAGACCTTAGAAGACGATAAGCAGGAGTCAGGCTTAAATGGCGGACATTAATATGGAGTGTAAATATAGAACACGAATCACATGGTCCATATATATATATATATATATATAGCGCATGAAGGCAACATTATACTACTGGACCCTTGTCTGTCCAATTTTCATATTTAATACTAACTGTGGTTCTTAATATAAGATCTAAAGTTGCATGTGATTTTAAGAGTTTGTTTGGTAGTCCGTTGGAAAATAACTTTTACGAAGTTTGAGGTAAAACCTAAGTTTTTGAAAATATATTTTGAGAGAATAGCTTTTAGGGATTTTGAGACAAAACTTAGGTTTTAAAAAGGTGATTGTATTTGGGAAGTTATGATGAGAATAATTTTTATGAATTCCGATGCAAAACGTACACAAGAAATACGAAGAAAGAAAAAGAGGAAAAATAAAATTTATTATGAAAAATAATATGATTTAACAAGAAAACAGTGTTTTCAAAATTTACTCAAGTTTTGATAGGTTTTGCCATAAAACCTAAGTTTTGAAACAGGCTCTCAAATGAGTCCTGAATATAATATTCCAATTAATTCGCTCTGTTTCTTAAATTTATAATGTTTTTTAGAGGTTGCCTGTTGAATACACGCATTATGGGGTTTATATCTAAGGTTACTTGTGATAAAAGATGGTTTTTCAGGAAAAAAAATCAACTATATTTATTATAAATAACTAAATTAACTAATGTTTTAAATTTATCTTAATTATTTATTTAACTTTTATACTATATCCGTTCCTTAGTATAATAGCCAATTGAATTTTTTTGGTGAGATCAATGAAACAAATTAACTAAGATATCTATCATTTTTCAAACTAATTTGACTGACTTATAAATTGATATATATAATCTATATATAAATATTTTAGAATATATATTTAATTAAGCAATTTATTTAATTTTTTTATTACTCTAAAAAGTTAATTAGCTTTTATATTAATAAACGGAGCTAAAATTAAAGAGTAATTGTGTGTGTTTGAGAATTCCTTGGGAGAAAGAAGTTTATGAATTCTAAGATATTTTATGAATTTTGAAGTGCTTTTTGTCTTAACTTACTTGTCCATTAGGAGGAAGTGATTTTGAAACAAGCATATATTGTAGATTGTTAATAGTCATTTGGATTCTTGTCACGTTTCTGTAACATTTCTCCTGAGAACAAGGGCATGGCTTAGCCATATTTTACAATTTCTGTCAAGATTACCATTGACCAGTTTTGCGGTTGAACAAGTTCTGTTACAACGCATAATGTGAGTGTGTATAAATATTTTTTATATAACTTTATGCGTTTGCCAAGCCAATTGCCCTTGCTTTAGGTAATTAGGTTTGATGATTTAAAATTTAAAAAAATTAAAAAAATAAACAAGTGGGTCCGGGCAGCACAAGACCTTGCTAGTGGCCCGTTTCGTTTCCCATCACCATGCCCATTTAAACCCTCCCGTTACGAGCTGTTTTTCAGGAGGGCCCAAATAGGCAAATATTGTGCCAAGTCCGAGCAGGTCCACTGAATTCTGAGTCATTTGCTTAGTCCTGTCCTCAACCATACGGTTAATTTTTTTTAATTATCTTTAGTACTCTTTTTATATAACTATCATTTAGATTGTTTGTTATGTGAGCTTACAGGGTTGTCTGGTAAGAGGACGCAAAGAGAGGAAAAAATTTTATGACTTAGAATTATTACAAAATTAGAGAAGTACGTTTAAAGTTTTTAATTAACTTTTCCTACACTTTCATCTTACACATTCTTTTTATTAAAATTTTATAACTTTACTTTCTCAATTCTTATAAAATTTAACTCATAAAAATTTAATTACATATATTAAAAAAACAAATCATCTAAACTAGTTTAACTAACTTAGTTAATTAGATTCTAAATCAATAATCCAATGTGTATAACATTTTCTGTGAAAATTTTTCAAGTAATGGAAACAGCAATATCGGCGACCTGAGCTCTGCTAGGGCATGAGATCGGCGACCTGAGAGACTCCGCCGCCCACTGCGGCGGACAAACAGAGAGAGGCCTTTTGCCGCACACTGCGCTAAAAGGCCGCTGTGACGAAGGGAAACAAGAGCACGATTGAGGTCTGGAAGGGAACGATGGAGGAGGAAAAGGAAGAAGAAGATCGGAGAAAAAAGATTCGGATGCTTGGCAAAGATTTCTTAGGGGAACAGACATTGAAAGTACGATCTGAAGGATGGATGGCCAGAGAAAGAGAGCAACACTCTCCGAAATCCTATAGAGAGTCGTTGATGCAGAACGTTAGTTCAAACCAGTGCTGGTGGAAATGGAATCGAGATGAGGAAGAAGAAGAGACTGATGACTATGGAACAGGTACTGACTTCGAGAGCGTTCTCAATCCTCAGGATGGAATCAGAGTGGATCATACAGATCTTCTGCACCCAAGTTTTACGATCTTGGAGAAAGAGAAGGAGCATTTGTAGAAGCTTTTCAAGAAGACGCTGGTAGTAAAACTCATGGGAAGGCAACCATCTTACGAGTTCATGGCAAGCAAATTGAAGCAGCTATGGGCCAGAAAAGGGGATATATAAATCTTTGATACAGAAAATGATTTCTTCCTAGTCAGCTTCCAATACAATGAGGATTATATCGAAGCGCTTACGGGGGGACCATGGGTGGTACTGGATGCCTACCTAAATGTGGTAAGATGGCACCCAGAATTCGATCCAAAGAAGGAAAAGATAGAGACCATGGTGGCTTGGGTAAGATTTCCAGACTTGCCTGCTCCTTTATTTGACAAGAAATTCCTTTTGAATCTGGGAAATACTATAGGAAAAGCTATTCGACTAGATGTTCACATTGCAAAAAGAACCAGGGGTAAGTTTGCAAGAATGTGTGTAGAATTAGACCTTACAAAACCTCTCGTCCCTGAATTTGTTGTTGAAGAACAAGTATTGAGCATGGTGTATGAGAGCATGGGAACATTATGCAAAAAGTGTGGAATGGTTGGGCACAATAAGGAGCAGTGTGAGGAAATCCAAAAGGAACAAAGGGTTAGGGAAGATGGGTTGAGCAGCAAGAATGTAAACAGAGTTGAAAAGAAAATAGATGTGATGGATAATGTAGAGGTATGGAAAACAGTTCAAAGGCAACGTAGGCAGGGGAGAACAGCGTATAAGGAAGAAATCAGCCAAGGAGGCTCACGTTTTACTGTGTTGGCAGAAGAAGAACCCGGAAAAGAAAACACGGAGGTAGAGGAAGAGAGAAGGAGTGAGACGCTAATAGACAGTTCAACTATACAGATCCACAAAGTTGAAAAACTGGGTCAAAAAATGAAATCCAAGAAAACAGAAGCTAGAGTGTGTGAAGCAGGGGCTAAGGGAACTGAAAGGGTAAAACACTCAGGTTCAACCGCAAAAAAGGGAGGAAAGGAAATGAATGAGCCAAAGTTGAAGAAAAGACTACAGCAAAATAGCGAAGCACTCAAAGGAGTACTGGTTCCAAACCGAACAGCACAGCTAGGTGGAAACAAGGCAGAAACAATGGGCCATACAAGTACTTTGAGGAAGCAAGAAGGAACAATGGAGGGGAAAGACAGCATGGACCCAGGAGACTATGAGGAGTTAAAGAGGGGGAAAGAAGACATAGACCTTGGGGAAAGTGTGATGATTTGTGATATGGATGATTCAACAGAATGTTCCGAGATGGTCGTGGAGCAAAAGGTGTTCACCGCCTTGGGTGAATACTAGACTGAAACCGCAAAGATTTGCTGTGTGGTTTTGCAAAAGAGCAAGACAATCATGAAGATACTAGTATGGAATTGTAGAGGGGCGACTAGCAAAGGTTTTGCGGCTGTGTTGAAAAATCTTATGAAAAAATATAGAACAGATATAGTTGTTATCCTTGAACCAAGAATAAGTGGCAATGGAGCAAGGAGGGTGATAAGAAGTTGAGGATTCAAGGATGCACTAGTAAGGGAAGCAGAAGGTTTTTCAGGAGGCATATGGGTGTTGTGGGAAGAAGGGGAAGTGCAAGTTGAAGAAGTAATAAATAATGACCAGTTTATACATTGCAGATTGAAAATGGGTGGAGAAGAAATGTTGTTTACAGCAGTATATGGTAACCCAAATGAGCAGCGAAGGCAAGCTTTATGGGGTAAGTTACAAAACATTGCGGAAGGCATTAACGGATGTTGGTTGCTAGCTGGGGACTTTAATGAAATAAAAACCCCACTAGAACAGCAAGGTGGAGAAAGAGTAAATGAGAGCAGATGCAGAAAATTCAGTGAATGGAGTTAGAGGATGGAACTAATAGACATTGAAGCTAAAGGCCTCTTCTACACATGGAAGGGACCCCATGGAGAGGACTAGAGCGAGTGTACAAGAGGCTGGACAGATGCTTATGCAATGCAGAATGGCAGCAACATTTTGGAGATGCTGTTATCAAGGTTGGGGCAAGAGTTTGCTCGGACCATCACCCTTTGATTATAGAGCTCCATTCAGAAAATCCCAGACGCAGAAGAAAAATGTTCAGATTTGAAGCAGCATGGCAGTTACATGATAACTTTGGAACGCTGTTGAAGGAAAGCTGGAGCAACAGTAAGAAGACTAATATGAAACTGTCAAGGCTGCAATGCAACCTGGAGAGATGGAATGTGGAAGTGTTTGGGGAAATAGAAGGGAGGAAAAGGAGAATTATGAATAGACTGTACGGGATCCAAAAATGTAGAAATAAGGAGAGAAATCCCTATCTTTGCCTACTAGAGAAGGAACTGGAAAAGGAACTGATTGAGACGCTCAAACAAGAAGAGCTGAAATGGTTTCAAAAGTCACGAGGTAGATGGATTGGGCAAGGAGATAGAAATACAAAGTTCTACCACACAAAGACGATGATAAGAAGAAGAAGAAACAAAGTGAAGATGCTGAGAAACAATGAAGGTGAATGGATAGAAGAGGAAGAGAAGATAGCAAAATTATTTCAGGATTTTTTTACAAATCTGTTCAATGAAGAAAGGAGGGAAAGGGGGTGGATCGTCACAAAACAGAAGTGGGGGGAGGTAAAAATGGAAGAACTGGACAGAGTTAACAGGAGGATTCAAAATGAAGAGGTTCAAAGAGCCTTTTTTCAAATGGGCAGCTATAAGGCTCATGGAGAAGATGGTTTCCCGGCAGCCTTCTATCAACAAAACTGGAACATAGTGGGAAACTCAGTCGTGAAATTTATGGAGGAAATATGGGAACATCCAGAATGCTTGAGGGAGATAAACAACACCCTTTTAGTGCTGATTCCGAAAGTGGACCACCCAGAAACTGTAAGTCAATTCCGTCCCATAGCATTATGCAATATGTTATATAAAGGGTTTGCAAAATTGATGGTGAATAGATTAAAACCACTAATGGATAAACTAGTCTCTCCGTATCAAACTAGTTTTGTCCCTAAAAGAAGTATCCAAGAGAACATAGTTATAGCAAAAGAAATGGCCCATACTATGAACAAAATACAAGGGAAAAAGGGATTTATGGCCATAAAAATTGATCTAGAAAAGGCATATGATAGAATGTCTTGGAAGTTTCTAGAAAAAGTTATGAATGAAATTGGGCTGGATGAGCACGTGATTAAAGTATTGATGATGTGTGTGAGCACCACCAAAATGTCTATAATGTGGGAGGGTGAAAAAAAGGAGGATTTTATGCTTTCAAGAGGGTTAAGGCAGGGGGATCCAATCTCCCCCTACCTATTTGTTTTAGGAATGGAAAAACTATCACATTTTATAGCGGACAAAGTAAGTGTAGGGGAGTGGAAGCCTTTGAAAATGGGAAGAAAAGGGACTGCTATATCACATCTCCTTTTTATTGATGATTTGCTATTGTTTTGTGAAGCTAACATGGATCAAATGTGTAATGTATTAAATGTGATGGAGAATTTTGGAAATATCTTTGGGCAAAAAATAAATGAATAAGCTGAGTGGATGGAAAAACACAAGTGGGAAAGTACAAAATGAAATATGCAACCTGTCAGGTTTCAAGAAAATGGATGATTTGGGAAGATACTTAGGTGCCTACATCACAAAGGGCCGAAGCTCAAGGGGAAATTCCAGTACTTGATAGATAAAATGCAGAATAAGCTGAGTGGATGGAAAAGACAGACACTCTCTTTGGCAGGTAGATTGACATTAGTCAGCTCGGTTACAAACCAAATGGGTGTTTTCCACATGCAACACTCACATATCCCCATAGGAGTTAGGCAACAAATGGAAAAAATCCAGAGGGACTTCATCTGGAATGAAGAAGACGGAAGAAGGAAAGTGCATGCTGTTAGGTGGGAAATGCTATGCATGCCAAAAGAAAGGGGAGGCTACGGTTTGAAAGATGTTGGCACTATGAATGATGTGCTATTAGGAAAGATTGGCTGGAATGTAATCACAAAATTGAGTAGCTTATGCTCCCAGGTGTTAAGGGGAAAGTATGAAAGAAATGCTGATTTGAAGGAATATTGCATATGAAGAACTCTGATTCAGAAGTATGGAGAAGCTTGGCAAGAATATGGCCCCAACTGGTGAGCAATATTCACTGGGAGATGGGAAATGGTGAAAATATTAAATTCTGGAGAGACAAGTGGCTGGATGATGGGGTAAAACTAGTTGATAAAAGCACTGGAAGAATTAGTGAGGAAGAGAAGAACTGTGTAGTTAGGGACATGGTGAAGGCGAATGGAGAATGGGACCTGCAGCACCTGAGTAGCTTGATTGCTGACGAAGCCAAGAATCTCATATCAGCAGTCCTACCACCAAAGGAGGAATATGGAAAAGATGAGATCAAATGGGGTGTGTCCTTAAAGAACCAATATGTGGTGGCAGATATGTATAAACTGATAAAAAATGAACAAGCTCCAGCTGACCCTTTTTGGAAAAAACTATGGGCTTGGAAGGGACCTAGGAGAATTCAAGTATTCATGCGGTTGGCAGCTCATAACAGATTGTTGACAGCAGAAAGAAGGAGTAGAATCATGGGAGGAAGTGCATTTTGCCGAAGATGCAGTGGAGATGTTGAGGACTTGATGCATGTGTTGAGGGACTGTCCAACAGTTAAAGGAATATGGAAGCAATTGGGCGGTCCTACCTCTAAACCTGAATTTCATCACCTTAGAGGCATTGAATGGTTCAATCTGAACCTAGACGGAAAAGATAACAGATGGGCAACTATTTTCAGAGTAGCTTGCTGGCACATCTGGACCTGGAGAAACAAAAGCATTTTTGAGGAAGATTTTACACCACCAAAGAACCAGGGGATGGCTATAGAGAAGTATGCAAGAGAAATCATTGAGGTGATAGGGAAATTTTCAGAAACAGGAATGAGAAAACAAACTCTGTATGTCAGCTGGGAGGCACCAAAGGAAGGATGGATAAAGTTAAATGTGGATGGAACAATGAGAGGGAATGAAGGCGTAGCAGGATGTGGAGGTTTGCTGCGTGGATGTGATGGAAGATGGATTAAGGGATTTTCAAGGAGGTTGGGGAGCTGTTCAGCCACAAAAGCTGAACTATGGGGAATAATAATAGGCCTACAACTTGCAAAGAAGCTGAAAATAGACAATATCATTGTGGAAAGCGACTCAAGCACAGCAATGCGGCTACTGGAGGACACTATGGAAGGTGAGAAATCGACTTCAACTTTATTAAAAATTGTAAAGCAAGAAATAGATAATTTTCTTGGAATAGAGTTTAAACACATTTACAGTGAGGGAAACAGAAGTGCAGATTTTTTAGCAAGCTGCAGCTTTATGAGTAGTGAGGAGGAAACTGTTTATGAAACACCTCCTCGTGGTCTAATGATTCACTTGTACAAGGATTTTATTGGGACTATTTACCCAAGAACAGTTATGAAATAATATGAAGGGCCTTAGCCCCGTATTTTCACCCAAAAAAAAACATTTTCCGTGAAAAACAAAGCATAATGTGTGTGTTTGGGAATTTATTGAAAGAAATGAGTTTATAGATTCCGAGAATAATTTACGAAATCAAAAAAGAATTTACGGATTTTTAGATGCTTTGTACAAATTTCGAGATGTTTTTTGTTTATTTCAAGATGCTTTTTGTCTTTACTTGCGTACACCATTGCGAGAAAGATTTCCCAAACATGCATAACATCGTCATTTTTTATAGTTTTATTCAAGACTTATATAGAATGGTTCATGCTTCTAATCAACGATTTTTTTAATAAATCAATGAATATTTTTAACCTTAGAACGTGCTTTTGTATACTTATAAATAATTCACATGGCTAACCCCATACCGACACTATACACATATTGATATGGAATACGAAGATATTAAAAAAATTAAATAAAGTATTTAATTATAGTGTATATATATTATATGATCTTTTTGAAATAATTATGTGTACCGTAAAATTATATACTCATTTGTAGGTTAGACAGATTATTTAAAAAATGATAAATATAAATAGTTTGAATTTAACTTTCTTAAATTTCTTAAATTAGTGAATTAGATTTTACATTAAACACTCTAGGTAATATATATATATATATAGCATCACAACTCTCTTAGTAAGTTTTTGGATTATTTTATTTCAAGTAAGTTTTTGAAGTTACCAATGAGCACGTGAGAGCAGTTTTATATCAACATGTGTGAATATGTTTTTAAGTGTTTCTTATGAGCTATGGCTGCCTGAACCAACACTGAATTATTGACCAAAGCCAAATAAATCAGACAGTGCAAATATTAACCCCATCGAGGGTTCATTTAGAAATGCAATAAAGAAATACTTTTATGCAAATCAAAGTAAATATGTGAATGATATTATCTCATTTCACGGGAAAATATTGTTGAACGTATGTTTGGACCCTTCAAACACTGAGCCAAACATGCCCCAAGTTTCATATTGCGTGTGTTTTGGAACTCCGTTGGGATAAAAGAGTTTCGTTGGGAGAAAGGAGTTTACGGATTTCTAGATGGTTTTTATGGATTTTAAGATAGTTTTTACAGATTTTAAAATGATTTTCTCTCGATTTACATGTACCAATGAATTCCTTAACAAGCACATGTTACTGTACAAATCAGCCTCTAGCAGCTTAATCACAAACCCATTACGTGCTTTTTTTTTCTGCCAACACATTATATGCACTTTTATTATTTTTTTTTGTGAGAACATTATATGCACTTTTAAATGAAGCACAACTCTTGCTAATCTGGGCACTGGGCTGCTGGGAAACTATACTAAATGTACTTTACTTTTTCTTAATTTTGTTTTCAGTATCTATGTGTATTTTTCTTTTAATTTTACTTTGTCAACACAGTCAACCTTAAGCTTGTTTGGATAGCCTGTTAAGGCATCCAAAAGTCATTTATACGCTTACCGAGACAAAATTTCTCTCACATATTTACCTCGAAATCTGCGTCCGTTCTCTCGATGGACTTACCAACCAAGCCCCTTAATAACTTTGACTTGTCAATGCGGTTGGTCCCGCAGAAGAGTCAGCAGTGTTAAAGAAGCAAAATTAATGATTTAATTAAAAATATGTAATCAACAAATTAAAATTTTAAAGAAAGTACACTTTGACACGGCGTTGCCATCCTTTGACATAGGAAATGGGGCTGCCAACCTACCACCGTCTCATAAGGGACGAATAGAGTTGGTTCTCTCTCTCTCCCAAGCCCCCACGTCAACATCTTCAGCTTGCAATTAATGTCGCTAAAAAGTGTGTATTTATATTGCAAGTCAATTCACATTATATGTATGGGATCCAACAGGCATTGAGAAGAGCGAGAACTTTCGTAAAATCAATTTATTCCCTTCATTTCAATTTTGATTCTAATCTTAAAGCAGAGCTTTTTGGCACTGTTCTAACTAGGGATGAGCAAAAATTCTCGATCCATCCACAACTCGGAAGCTTTAAACCATTTTAAACTCGTCCAATTGAACCCATCACGGGCGGGGTGCCTCACAAACGGGGCGGGACACGGGTTCACCCACGGGATGCCCATTTCCGCCCATTTAACCTATTACACAAATAAAAAAAAACTCGCATATACCAGCCCAGTCCACTCTCTCCCCCCTCAGACTGTCCAAAGCCCACTTCAGCCCAAAACCCAACCCCTTCTCTCCTCACTCCTCAGAAGTCACAAAAGAGCTGAAGCCACAAGTCGAAGCCCACTTCTCTCACATCGCTTGCTTGTGTCGGTGTGTGCCTGACTGCCCTGTCTCTAGAGTCCAAACTCTAGCCAACGTTCTCTAGCCGACGACATCGCGAGCGTGTGCGAATGGGTGTATGTGCCGATATGCGTGACTTTCTTCAGCTCGCGAGCTGACGAGCAACGTCCCGCCGTCCCCCTTCAACCCAAAACCCACTCGTGTCGTGCCCTATTTCAACTCGCCAGTCACCACACTCCACTCATTGTGCTTCGAGTCAGTCCTTCCTTCCCCCTCCCTTGGCTAGAAGCCCATAACCTTGCTACTCGCTTGGTCCACCAGAATCGCCGATGCAGGTTGCAGATTCGTCGTCGCGAGTTGCAGCCTCTCCAGATTCACCATCGGAACTTCAATCGCAGGTCACAGGTCTGCGTTGCAGCTTCAATCGAGGTCTGGATTGGAGCTTGGTGATGGTATTGCGGTCTCTTGCCTTCCTCTCCATGCTTTGCTAGTTGCTACCCTTCCTCTCTCTGATTCACCCTCTTCTGTTGTAGTTTTGTTAACATATGATTTCAAAATAACTGCGTATTTGCTTGGTCTTGCCCTTAACTGGAGATTGACAATTATTTCACATGTTTTGGTTGGTTTGTCTTGCCAGTTGCCATTTTGTTACATCTGTAGTGCTGTTTCCAAAAGAGGCTGGTGGTACGAGTTCCCCGTACCAACCCCCCCCGTTTTGGCTTGTACCCGTTTATACGGGTCAAAATGGGTTCAACCACAGGTACGGGGCAGCCCATACCCATGGAAACATAAACGGGCGGGTGGCGGGTTACCTCACGGACCAGCCCTGCCCGCCCATTGCTCACCCCTAGTTCTAACAATCACCACCGCAAAATATTGGGGTGTTTTAGAAAGCTTCTCAATACCCAAAAAGCACATTCAACAGTGTTTTTCACAAAACGAGGTAATCGCTTTCACATATTTACTCGTAAATGGTAAAAGTTCTTCTCTACCATTTTACCAAACAGACCCATTATGAGCAAATTGGGAGAGAAAATGAGGAGATCCGCATTTTAGAGAGAGAAAAACAAATGGAAAAAATATAGTGTTAGCATAGTGCATGTTTAGAAAATCTTTTCCCCAACGGTGCATTTAAGTCAATACAAAAGGCATCTTAAAATCCATAAAAAGCATATTGAAATTTGTAAATTCTTTTTGGAGTTTGTAAATTCTTCTCGGAATCAATAAACTCATCTCTCCTAACGGATTTTCAAACACACACATAATCTTTAGTTCCTCAAGTTTTGCAAAAAGATTTTAGGGTGAAGATTATAAACATATGAGTGGCCTCTATCACTTGTTTATTTTTTTACATAATGAGCCTATTTGAAAACGCGGTAGAGAAATTCTTTCACGTAAACCAAAGTAAATATGCGGAGGAGATTATCTCGTTTTACAGAAAAACATTGTTGAACGTGCGTTTGACTTTTCTAAACGTGATCACAAACAAGCCCAATAGTGATTATATGCACTTTAACTGCTTTACTTTTACAAGTGGAAGGAACACACTTTATTGACCACCAAAAAAAAAATGTGGTCATCCACCATTCATGAGGATATATACTAATAATGCAACTTCCTTTCATGGATTTTTTTCCCTTGCTAAAATATTGGTTAACAATATCTATTCAAAGTTTTAGGAACAAAAAAAGACAGGAATTTTAGGGCATGCAACCCTTTTTCATTTGTGTGTTACAGATCTCTAGCTACAAAAGACATCCAATTTGAAGACTTTTACATGTTTTTTTAGTTAAACACTAGTATTATTTTATATGATGCAATTCCATTCGAGGTAATATCAAATACTTAATGTGGGCACACTCGTAGTGAGAATTCAAATATACTTTCGTTATATTGTAAGGGATTAATTCATTTTGCTAAACCTAACGAAATTTCCCTTTTTCTCTCCGCTTTTTTGCATATAGGTTAAGACAAATTGCACATTGTTAAAGAAGGGAAAAAGTTTGCTACTTTTAATTAAATTTCCCTTTCTCTCTCTCCGTTTTTTTGTTAAAGCATATGGAATCTTCTTATTAGAGATAATCCTATTTAAAATACTATCAAATATTAAATATAGAGACATCTCATAATAGAGATTCAAATCTCAGTTCATCGTGTTACGAGGGACTTTCATTTTGACCCTTTTCCACTCGCTTGAGGTAGGCAATCATTCGGTTTAGGCCTTGATAACTCGCAAGGGAAAAGGTCCTGAAGGCCCATGGTTAGGCCGACAAAGTGATGAACAATCGGGGGAAGGTGGCCCAATAAGTTTTAGGAATCTCAACGGTGGGCCCATTAATACCAACAAATGGCGATAGATTGAAACAAAAAATGAAGACATACACGAGGAATAAAATATTATAAGAACCCAAAAAAAAGATGTGCCACCATATCAACAATACAACTTACATTTACTTCTAATTATTCAGTGGATCTCTTTTTTCTTCTAATTTCTTTGTCATGCACAAGTATCAATCTATGATACGCTAGTCATCAACATCATGGAGAATTCCAATATTGACTTAAAATGCATTATGTATGTGTACAATTGGATCAATGCCACTAAATTAAAAAAAGAAGAAGCCTTGAATAGATTTTAATTTGATGATTTGTTATCTGGTGAAAAACTAACCACTATTCAAGGCTTGTTCATAAAATGCACAATTCTAATTCTATAGCTTACTAATAACATCAAGGAAGTCGCTAAAACTATTTTTTGCTTGCTTAAATTTATCCCCAATCAAAAAAGGGAAAATTACACATAGGTCGCAAGCAATAGAATTAACCACAAAATGGTCTCAAACATTTAAAAAATTACCATGAGATCCCTAGAGTAACTGCGTGTTGAGATTGTTAATGGAGACCAGTTACTATTAAAACTCATAATTAACTAATCATCTTGATTTTGAATGTAAGATTTCGATTAACTTTTGCATTATATTCTTATATTATGTGTTAATATGCAAAAAAATATTCATGAATTTTTTATCTGTTCAGCATCAAATACTTCTAGAAGATGTGAAAATAACGTTGCACTCATCACCACATTGACGTCCTGACACTGGAAGCAGGTGACGTCACTGCACGTGTCATACGCTCCATCCACACCCCCCCCCACGAGAAACAGATGTCCAATTCCATTATTCCAGGTCGCCGGTCTGGCCTTATATATACACTATGTATACACGCACAGTCACAAACCAGTTGCCTCAATCATCATATATATATATATATATAATCGTGTATTCTCTGTTCGACGGCGTCTTTTGACACGGTGATGGGTCTAGAGAAGAGAAAGCGGGAGGTCGAGAGCGATGAAGCAGAGGAGAAGATCACCGATAAGAAGAAGACCACGGGACCAGAAGACGGCGACGAGGAATTGGAGAAGTTCTTCGCGATTCTGAGGAGGATACGCATGGCCGTTAAGTACTTCAAGACGGATCACAGGTCGGGTCCGAGTTTGACGGCGAAGCCTTGGGAGCCATCGTTCCAGGAGGATGACTTCGAAGGCGACGGCGGCGATCACCACAAAGCCGGAGTTAAAGATCCTACACCGGATAGTTCGGATTTGGTTCTGAACTCCGAACCCGCGTCATCGAGATGCAGCAGCGCAACGTGGCTGGATTAACTTCTCTCGGCTTTTTATCCCTTTGTGAATGAAGAAAATATATGGAGAGAGGGAAAAGCTTGGGCTTCATGATCGTTTTTATTTTTTCTTATTTTTAGTGTAAACCATCAAAGGCCAGCTCAACAACATGTGATACATTCTTAAAGTAATAGACTTGGTTCTTGTTTTGAATCACAAACGCCAAAATTCAGAATCATGATTTGGTTGACCCGGTCAACTTAATTTTACAAATTAATAAATTCGTCTGAGGATGATAATAGAGATATGGATATTCTTGGACCCTGTTTTTAAATTGTAACGTGATGTAGAAATATTTTTACGTAAGTCAAGATAAATATATGAAGGAGATTATCTCATTTTATAAAAAAATAGTGGGTTTTTATCTTTTCCAAACGGAATGCCAAACAAGATTATTTTACTAAAACTTCTACTTTTCCCCATTTAACCCCTCTTGATTCCTCAATCCTTGCTAATCCACATGAATTTAATTATACTTTTGGTGATCAATGATCATTAATTAAAGTGTTTGATTGAATGATTGGGACTTGTAAGGATGGACATTCTCATTGATGTTACATTTTCATTTTGTTATTGTTGCTATATTAAACCATTGTAATATGTATTTATATATATATATTTTAAATTAGTGATGATTAAAGTTACTGTATTTTAATATTGATCAATTAAATGTTATTACTTTAATATGGTTGAATCGACTCCGAGTTGACCAATCAACCCTTAAATCACTGCCTCGATTGGTTCAACGTTTGATTCGGTTTTTTAAACATTGAACAACTCAAAAAATGTATAATTTATAAATTGATTCTATATGTTTTTTCCAAATTCAAAATATGAAAGCCGTAAAAATTAATATTATATCTCGTCTGTATTATAAAGATTCAGATGATTTTTAAGGAAATTAAGAATGTTAAATACTTTATTTAAAATTATTTTTATATTTATCATTTAAATTATATATCAATTTGTAAGTCAGAAAAATTAATTTAAAAATAATAATAAATATAAAATACTTTAAAATAATGCATACAAACCTTTGTAATTAAAAATTAAACATATATAATAATTAGGATAAAGTATATTTTTAATCCTTTATGTTTGCGTCAAGTTTCATTTTAGTCCTTTAAGTTTAAAAAGTACACTTTTAATCCCTTAAACTTAACGCCGTTAGTTTTTCTTAACGGAAATTGCTAACTCATCAAACTTAACATTGTTATTTTAAATCTTTTTTATTTTACACAATTTAAAATATCAAATTTATTACATTATTAAATTAAAATTAAAATATGAGCATGTTTTATCAACGTTTTATTGCACAGTTATCAATTAAATTTGATGAGTCAACAATTTCCATTAAGAAAAATTAACGGCGTTAAGTTTAAGATACTGAAAGTGTACTTTTTAACCTTAAAAGACTAAAATGAAACCTGACGCAACTATAAATGACTAAAAGTATACTTTAACCTAATAATTATTAGAAGTAGTGTACTATTTATTTCGCACTGTATGCTGTATTGGTTATTGCTGCCATGTAGAGCACGGCAAGCAGCCATGGATCCTATAGCGTGAACTCAAACTTGCAAGTTGCAAGGAGCGGGGAACTTTGACTACTTAAGCCTCGTTTGGTATGATGAAAATGGAAGGGTGGAAATGAAATTAGAATTGAATTCTATGATGTTGTCATATTTGGTATGATGGAATTACAATTCCATGTGGAATTCAATTCCACATAAATAACCAATTTCAATTCCATACCCAAACCTATGAAATTCATTTGGGTTCCATGAAATCCAATTTTTTGGATCAAAATATCCTCCCTTATGTAAAATAGTCTTTTTTGTTACCTTTAAAAAAAATCAACATTCATACAAAAAAGATATCGATTCCATCTTCATTTCCATAACGTACCAAATATACTTTTAAACTCCATTTCCATTTCAATATCCATTTCTATATCCATATCCATTTCCATATCCATCAAAATGAATTCTGCGTACCAAACGAGCCATTAGTTAAAATTGAATAATGATGCCTATATAACTACTTAATTTCTACATTTTTAATATTTTTTAAATACTGGACCCTTATGTTTAAGAAATAACTCATCTCTGGTCCTTATATGTTAGGATAAATTGAAGTATGTATTTAACTCTCTAAATTAAAATTAAATTTTAATTTAATCTCTCAAATTTATAAAGTGTTGTTTCAATATCTTATTGTTAACATTCTTAGCCTTGTTAACAAAAAGTGATGATTCCATGAATTTAAATGGTAATTGTATAATTAAATGATAACATTTTCAATTAGTAAAACTAATAGTGTTAATATTTGAGGATTGATAATATACTTTATGATCTTATAAGATTAAATTGAAATTTAACGTAAAATTTTAATCTTTATTTCTATTTTTTTAAAATATCAAAGTTAGCATTTAAAGCACTTGAGTCAAAATTTGATGATCAAGCTTTAAACAATTTAAAATTATACTAAATAACCAACTGAGTTGTATGAATTCAAAATTGAAAGATCAAGTTTTAACTTAGCCAAAGATTATAAAAACAAATGAATAAAGTGTTAAGGTATATCTAACACTCTTAAATGCATCAAGCGCCCTAACATATTTTTCAGGTGCGTTCAACACCTTAAAGTATTTTTATGCTGCGGTTTTTCATGTACTAAAAATATTTTAAAGTTTTAGATTAACATAAATAATACTTTAGACTTCTTTATGCTTCTGAAAAAAATTCCAGTGTATTAAATATGTTTTAAAATACTGCATGCACTTTAATCGATAAATAAATTTTCCTGGAAAAAGGTTCAGAAGAGGTAGATCCACGGCTTGTTATGACCATTAGGCGCAAATTTGTTTCCTTCAATTTCCATGGGGTTATATGGATCACCGTGTAAGGAGCCATTTTATTTTTTTAAGAGAATTGAGGAAAAGTAGAGAAATTAATTATAAAATGAGATATTTCACGAATATGCAATTAAACTTCCACAATATGCAAATAAATTTCTACGTTATATGCAATTGAACTTCTATATATGCAACTGAGTATGTCATATTTTGTAATTAATTCCCCAATGGAGGATTCCCCCCATTTCCCTTTTTATAATTTTTAATATGCATTGTAAAAATTTTAGTAAAAAAATAAATATTTATAAAAATAATTAACATCATGTTAATTGACATGCGTGTTATGTGAGAATGGAGGAAGTTTATTAACATGAAGTTAATTTATTTATAAAAATAAATTCCACATGTGTGTTATGTGAGAATGGTGTCAATAAAAGAAATGTTCGTTCAAGAATTTTTTTGCCAACTAATAAATTAACTCATACAAAGTTGTAAGTTCAAATCCTATTAATGTAAGAATCTTGTTGTCAAATTATTTATAAATACTTCTGTAAACTTTCTCTGAGTTTGAAAGTATGCACTGATCCAAATAAATCCCTGATCTAACTCATTTAAACCCTTTTGTATAATAAAAGAAGTGGAAGAAATGTTACTTTTCAACGAATGCCGTTTTGGATTGAAATTTTATTGGAGAGGTGAACCTATATTTATTGGATCTGTTTGGTAAAGCGATGGAGAAGTACTTTTACACAAGTCGAGGTAACTATGTGGATGAGATTATCTCATTTTACAGAAAAACACTGTTGAACATGCTTTTGGAGGTGGTAAACGTGTTACCAAACGATACCAATGTTTAATAGTTTTCCAAACGTAATTGCGAACTCTATTTAGAAAAAAAAATTATTAGCTTAGGAATTGAGATTGTGCCAGTTAAAACGCAAAAAGAACTTCCTTGCTAACTGTTGAGTGAGATTTGATTTCGTTTAAGGACACTGATTTTTATACCAGTGATTAATTATTTTTAGAAGAATTGTGGTTAAATCACCATTGATAGATTAATTAAAGAATGAGACATGTTATTACACCCTTTTAAAATTTTAATTTCATATTGTGAAAGTTCAGTTGTATATCGAAAAAATCACTGCATATAACATGGAAGATCAGTTGTATAATTTAGAAAGTTTCATTTTACAATTAATTTTTCAATAGAGAATTTATCCTCAATCTCCTTTAGGGCTTCTTCGAAAGTCATTTTGAGAATGACTTTTACAGATTTCGAGATAAAATTTAGGTTTTGAAGAATGACTTTTACGGATTTCAAGAAAAAACCTAGGTTTTAAAAAATTGTGTTTGGAAAGTTATTGATTTTTATGGAGTTTGAGGGAAAAAGTATGTATGAAAGTAGAAAGAGAAAGAAAGAAAAATGTAAAAAAAGAAAACTTATTAGAAGAGACGTGTGATTTGATAAAAAAATAGATTTTTCAAAACATTAATTTTAAATCAAGATTTTACATTCAAAATAACTTTTCTAAAAAAAGTGAATCGTTGGACAAAATTTATATTTTGAGGAAGTTTCAAGAAGATAGTACCATATACACTGTATGAGGCCTATTGGTTATACGAGAACATAAATATAGTTTAAAACATTTTCTTGTCCTCAAATTTACAGTCATTGCCATTTTGAGAGTATTAAACAATTGGTTATTTTTATTTTAAATATTAATTTCTGTAATTTAATGGATTTGTTTTACATTCCGTTGGAGGAGGTAAAAACTCGTTTAACCATATTTTTTCGGTTGCTTTATAAAAGTTTGTACTGCTTTTGTAATAATCTAATTTAGTTTAGCTAGGAAAAAATAAATAAAAAATAAAAAAATAACGCTACTTCTGTTCTAGGAACAGACTTGAGAATTCTTTCTTGCGCCTTCGGTTTCTTTCGCTTTTGTCCCTACCGTTAGGGTATTTACCTTTGCGGATCGGTGGAGCAACGCCCTACCTGCAAGTCTAGAATTTCGTGATTGTTCGGTCAGTGATCGACTGTTAGTTGCAGAATATGAAGGTTTTCGTTAAGACTCTGAAAGGCACTCACTTCGAAATTGAAGTGAAGCCGGATGACACGGTTCGCCTACTTTTTTACTTTTCAATCAACATCGCTTAATGTTTTCAATTTTTTTGGCCATATCGCAAATTCGGGATTTCCTTTTCGATTGTTTCAGATGTCTTGGGTCATCGGTTGGGGGGAAGCTCTGAAATTGAGTGATAGTTAGGGTTTTAATCTTTCTCTTGTTTTGATAATTTCGCTAGTTTCGATCGGCTATTTCAGTTGTTGCATTTAATTGGCGATCAGAAATTGCCTGCATGAATAATTGTCATATTATTGTTGAATTTAGCCTTAAGTGGAATTGCTCTGTGGTTGGGAGCGATTTGCTTTCGGATGAATAAAATATAATGGGGTTGGAACTTCGAACATTCAATGACTGATTTATTCTTCAAGCTGCTTCACTTGTCTAGCCATCTTACGGAATGCGGATATGATAGTAGACTTGCGTAGTGCATATTTGTCAGACATTGATCTCTATCTTGTGTTGCATGATTGTCTCTTCGTGAATCCTCAAGGTGTTTTGCAGCTGAGTTATTAGTCTTCTAGATAGACTATCAGTTGTCAATATTCTTTTCAGGTTACTGAAGTGAAGAAAAATATAGAAACTCTTCAGGGTGCAGATGTCTATCCCGCTGCACAACAGATGCTTATCCATCAAGGGAAGGTTCTCAAAGATACCACCACCTTGGAGGAAAATAAAGTGGTTGAAAATAGTTTTCTTGTAATTATGCTTTCTAAGGTAAAATTTTCTTGTTCATGAATATAAACTGCCTGGTCTTTGATATCTCAAACATTATTATTTGGTTGAATACTTAGTTGATCAAACTTAAAAAACTACATATGTATCAGTGTTGAATATGGAATGGGGATGGCTCATAGATTTTGATTCTTCAATGGAATCTGGGATATAATAATAGCATAAGAAGTTGTCAAGGGCTATGATGAAATCACCTGTTCTTGCAATTCATTACGAATTCTGTCACCCTGCCCACTATCAGATTTAGACAATAAGTTCCTCTAGGCCTCTATTCCAATGGCAATAAGTTTATGCTCGAGGAGTAGCATACTTATCAATGAGGGGAACAGAGAATTATGAAACTTCAGGGAAATAGATGATTGGGGCACCAACGAATTTTATGATTTAAATACTTTTTTTTTGTCACTGTAGTTTGTAGAAGAATCTCGATGAACAAGAGATCTATTAAAACTAAAAGATTTTTTTTTTTATTTTACTATAATTCCTCTGCCTGAGATATTTATAGATAGAATTTGGGCAAATCAGGTTGGAAGTGTGCATGGCTTCGTGATTACCATTTAAATGTTAAAATAAATGATAATTAAAAGATTAGCAACACCTTGGCAGAGTTCATAACGGGGGCAATTTAACAATCGTTGATGCTCCATCCATTCCATTTTGTAAGAAACAATTAACCAATTTTTGTTATTCAAAAAGTTGGTAAAATTTAGTTGGAAATAATACAACAACAACTTGTTCTACTAGGTGGTGTCTACTACATGGAGCACATGTCGCCATTGTGCTCTAGTTGGAGATAATAAATATGTAAAAAATGTAACTTTTTTGCTAAAAATACCCCCATTTATGAGTAATTGAGATAATTTGCAGTGGAGAGTGAATGCATGGGAATGGAATGCAATGGTATGAGTAATTGAATTGGGTAAAATGGGAAATCAACAAAAGGAATGAGACAACCTCTAAGTGTCTCTTATAAAAGGGAACACGGAACACTCAACTTGTTTCTGATAAAAAGCAACGGAGGGAGTACATAAGAAGGCAGGGGAGCCTTTATGAGAGTGGCTGTAAGTTGTACTAGAGGTCATCATGATGTGAGGTCTTACCGGGAGTTTCGGTGTTCAGAGGGGTCACCTTGCTGCTGTTTCAAAATTTTTCCATGTTCATTTGTTGTTTTCGGGCTTCCCTTAAATAATTTTAAGCAATTGTAAACTAATACTGAGTTTTGTTGCTGGCTAGAACTCTTGTGTTTTCCTTTCTTTTTTTGTTTTTTTAGAGTTTGTTTGTTGTCCTTCATTATTTTCATTACAATCATTTTCTTACTTCGGCAACTGCATTTTTCTCTTGAAGTCTGTGGTTGCAATTGTTGAGAATTGAAGGCCTTCCACGCAGAAATTTTCTTCCAAACTGCCATAACATAATAGTTTTTACAAGAACAGCCAAGGAAATACTATGCTACTATGCTCATTTTTACATCTTAAAATTCTTATTGGTGCTTATAATTATGCTAGAGCAAAAGCTCATCTGGGGAGGGTTCGACTGCTTCAGCTGCACCTTCAACCAAGGTGAGAGCAATTTTCCAATGCTACTATTATTTTCACCTTTTTCTTTGTGGTACTGATATTTGGTGAACTGAAAAGCTTTCTGTTAACGGTATAAGCTCTCCATGCTTCAGAGGCAATAGGTATTCCCTTTCTTGAGTATTGAAACTATTACCTAATGATTACAAGTTCAATGCAGACCCCAGCAACAAGTGCTCCTCCCACCTCCACTTCTGTTTCAAGTTCAGCCACACCTCAAGCTCCTGCTGCAGCGTGAGTACCTGATATGATGATGCTTTAGTTGCATATATTTTGACATGAATATAGTGAAAAAAAATTCAACTCGACAGGCCTGCTCCTTCCCCCGCACCTGCACCTGCCACTACTCCTGCTCCTGCTCCTGCTCCTGCTCCTGCAGGCACAGCTGTGTAAGTTCTTGTTGTGATTTTCAAACATGGATTTTACAGTTTTCTATATCACTGTTTGCAATTTGAAAATGCAGCAATACTTGTCTATTTCCTAATCTGACAAATTTGTTTAAAAGTATTAAAAAGAAATAATCGCATTGGTTGTTTCTTAGAAAGGAATCTTGTGGAAGCAGGTCAGAATCTGATGTCTATGGACAAGCAGCATCTAACCTTGTAGCTGGAAGCAACTTGGAGGGAACCATCCAACAAATTCTTGATATGGGTGGAGGGAGCTGGGATAGGGATACTGTAGTTCGTGCTCTACGTGCTGCTTACAATAACCCTGAGAGAGCCGTTGAGTATTTGTACACAGTATGTAAAAATTATATCACTTTTAATTTGTCTTGATTGCCTGAACTGTTCATTTTAATTGCTGGTTTAGATTTTCCC
>JANTPZ010000365.1:0-38285 GCA_025593235.1 Vachellia pachyceras | reverse complement strand
AACGGAGACAATGGAACTGTAGGAAGTATAAAAAATTTGTAAATGATTTGTTTGCACCTTTGCACTAGAACTAAGTGTGGATAGGCTTGTCATTGATTTCTTAGTCACAAATTTATTTTTTTTAACAAATTCATTGCAAATTTCTAATTTTCTTGGTGCTATGGTTCTAAGACCTCAATCAAAAATTATAAAATTATAACATTTACAGTTTATATTATAATCTTTATAATTGTTTCAGAAGATCAGAATTCTCCCCATGAAAAAACATATATTTGAATTGAATAAGAAATCCACTCCAAACAAATCAAGTTAACTCGAAAATTGATTAATTGGTCAAATCTTTTATTTAAGGTTGGTCAAAATTTAACTGGAATTAAATCAAATGATCTAATTTTAATTTGAAAGAATCTGGTCAACTCGATGTGATACTTAAGTTGCTGAGAAAAATAAAATACTTTTCTAAAAAAATTTAAATGCATACAATTAAAAGTGGAGTTTTATCTCATAGGTGAAGGGTATAAATTTGAAATTTTAAAAACAAATCAATTAATAAAGTACCTTCAAGAGGCAAAAGCTAAAAGACAAAAGATATAAAAAATATCAAATTCACTTCTAAAAGTAATCACAGAACTGCAATGATACATTTAAAAAAAAAAATCAGATAGAACACAAAGCCTTACCAATGAAGCTGCATCTGCAGAAGTTATTGAATCAAGCTCATATCCCCACCACAAGAACAAGTGAAAGTATTGTTTACTTTCTTAGATCCCACACCTAAATAAATAAATAAATATAAGCTTTGTTATATTTCTTGGAATGAAAGAGTACTTCAAGAGCATCTATATATATATATATATAAATATAAATATATAAAAACATATTTTGCTACTCATATATATCTTAATGCTTAAGCTTTTGTAAAGCACATCCCCCAAATATGGTTATATTTATATTATATATGAAAAAAAGGAGGATATTTGTTTCACATAAAGAAAATCTCAATTGATTAGATATGGAAATGTAATCCAACATATTTATGTACTTTACCAAAAAAGCTGACAGCTAAAGTTATAGTTGTTTTTTTAAGATGGTGTATATTCTTTAAACAAGAATGTTAAATGAATGGTTGGTAAATAACAAAAATGTTTCTATTATTTTCCATCTAAGACAATAAAAATAAGTGTGTTTCTGTGTAAAATCAAAATAAAAATCATACTATTTATAAGTTATAAATAGTATGAGGGTAAAAATGCATATTTGATCTTTTAACTTTATATAAAATTTAAATTTGTCCATCCCTTAATTTTATAAATTAAAATATTTTTTAGTCCGTCTAACCCTAGCACTATTAGTCTCAAATGATAATTATTGTTACCTTAAAAATTAACTTAATATGTTGTCAACATTATGAATGTTTTGTGAAATATTTTAAAAACACATTATGCAGTTAATGGGCTAAAGTGTAACTTTTAAAAGGTCCAAATATATATTTGCCTGCTATGACACATTTTAAATTTTCTATATAATACAATACACAATCAATTATATTTGCAGTGGAAAAGGAAGAAAAAGGATATTTATGGCACATAAAGCATCTCTTTATTAGATATGGAATGTGAATATGTTAATTAGTGTAATCCAAAGCATTTATATGCTCCACAGCAGGTTAACAGCTAATGTTTTAGTTGTTTCTAGATTTTGATGTATGCCGTTTTAAATTTAGATTTTAAAAGAATGGTTAGCAAATAAAAAATGTTTCTAATATTCCCCAGCTAAGATAATTTTTGTCAAGAAAATCACATTATTATACTACACTCAATCCTTAACATAAGAGTCAATCGATTTTTTTTAAAAGAGATTAAGGACTAATATATTTTTTTCTACAAATTAATTTGTTTGATATATAAATTGATATATAGTTTAATGATATATATATATATATATAAATTTCAGAATATAGGTTTGAATTAAGTAATTTATAACATGTTATAAATATTACAATCCGTTTTAAAATATATGGAAAGCACAAGCACATAATCTTGTTATATTATGGAAGGTGAATATATGCTCTATTGTACGCACACCAATAATGTATACTTGTTCATAATTTTGTAAGAAGTTAAAGTTAGCTTATGAGAATAAGTTACATCATATTAACTTGACCCTGGAAAATTTGGTATGGATTAAAAGGTGGAGATAATAATAAAATTAGATCAAGTACAAGGCACCTGGGTCTGTTTGATTTCGTATTTTCAATATAGTTTTGTTTTACAAAAAACGTTTAAAAATGTCTTTTCTTAAGTTTTGAAAAACAAAAAATTTAAAATTTTCTAAAATACTAAAAAAAAGACAACTTTTTTTGTTTTGTTATTCTTTTTCTTCTACAAAATTAGAGAAGAGGCGAAGAATATTAGTTCTTGAAAAGCTTGAAAACTCAACAACAATAGTTTTTAATTCATACAAGAGTTATTTTTTTCTCTAAAGACGTATATCCCCATACTTCAGACACTCTATTTAAAGCACTGTTAAACACTAAATATAAATACATTTCCTAGCAGAGATTCAAACAATGATTATCCACAATGTGATAAACTAAATCTTTCCGCAAAACTCAACCCTCTCTGGTAAGCTCTCAGAATCTAGAAACTTATCAATCTCTCCTACTCTCCCCCTCAGCAAGAATCTCGCCAATGGTTGAGTATAGAAAGCCTAAGAGAATCTCTGAACAATGCTTATCTTTTCATTCATCCCCCACTTGAATACAACTAGGATATATATATATATAGAGGAATTTACAACTGACAGTCCCTCTATATTGGAAGTGAACAACTAACCTAGTGGAATGAACTAACCCATGATCCTCCTTATTTTTCTCTAACAGACTCCATAACTGACCCACTAAAACTTAAATAATTAAAATAAACAAACTTAGTGAATAATCGTCTCTACGCTAATGCCTAGTATTCTATCATTTACTCCCTCCCTTGAAGACCGCCTTGTCCTCAAGGTGGAATTGAGGGCTCTCGATGTGAGTCCTCAACAGGTTCTAGGGCAGCTGGAATCGGGTTGCCTTCATCTTCCTCTTCCAGGAGTGAAAAGGAGCTTGAGACGCGGTAGCTTGGACGGAAAGGAGCACCGCACCTGAAGCCAAGGCCTTTGTCTCACGATTGCTGTCTGGTCTCATCCCAGGATTGTGTCGTCATCATGGTTGAGGAGGTTTGCTGAGATGAAAGGAATGGGGGTGCATGCGGGGATGTTGACCTAGAGAGGGAATTGGTCATCGTTACTCGTCCCTCTGTTGGGTCCCCATTCGAAGCAGATCGGTTCATGTCATCCTGGGCTCGAAATGAAGACTCAATTGGAGCACACTAGTGAGGATGGAACATGAAAAACTTCTCGGCTTTGAGGATCCAGCCACGGGGGTCACCTCCATTGAATTTAGGAAATTCAAGTTTAGCGTATGTCTGCCGGAAACCCCCTATCGTGGTCTTTATCACTGTCGTCAGCGTACTGAACGCCTTTGTCACAGCGACAAGTCCTTGCTGCTGCTGTTGCTTCCAACGCTTCAACCTTCTCTTTCAAATCATCAATTGCATTGAGTCGAGCGGTGATGATGGTTAATGGGTCCCCTCCTGACTGCGTCTTCGTCTGTCCAGCGACGATGGTGGCGAGTAGATCTCATCCTAATTGCATCTCTGTTCTTGAAGCACAAGTGGTCACCATTGGGATCAACGAGGCTCTGCTACCACAATGGTAAGCTCCCAGAATCTAAAAACTTACCATCTCTTCTACTCTCCCCCTCAGCAAGAATCTCACCAATGGTTGAGTATAGAAATCCTAAGAGAATATCTGAACAATGCTTATCTTTTCATTCATCCCCCACTTGAATACAACTAGGATATATATATATATATATATATATAGAGGAATTTACAACTGACACCACTGACTATCCCTCCATATCGGAAGTGGACAATTAACCTAGTGGACTGAACTGACCCATTATCCCCCTTATTTCTCTCTAATAAACTCCATGACTGACCCACTAAAATAATTAAAATAAACAAACTTAGTGAATAACCGTCCCTACGGAATGCCTAGTATTCTATCACTCTCTACAAGAACTATATTTTTTATTCTTGTAGCTCGGTTTAGGGCAATTCTGAAGGGCATAAACATTGCATGGGACCTCGGCCTACGTAAAGTAATCTTTGAATCTGATTCAAAAGACCTTTTCAACAGATTTAAAAATCCTTCACCAAACATAGAGCGTTACTCCTCAATATGGAATTCCATTATCAACATGTGAAGTAGGAAATAGATTTTAAAATTTCAGTTTATATCAAGGGAGGCTAATATAGTAGCAGATAAGCTTACAAATAATGATCTTATAGCAGTCATAACTTAAGTTTCATCGATGTGATCCTAAATTTTCAGTGGACCTTAGTGCAACAAGACATATTAGGATCTTCATATCGTAATTTGTAGTATGTGATTGATTTGGACTATGCCCTCTCTTGTATATATTAAAAAAAATACACTTACAAAAAGACTCCCTCTTATTCGCTGCCACAAATAACTAAATTGTTTACATCACAAAATTGATTGAAGACAATAAATATGCAAATATATATGTATATATATTTCAAATATACGCTGTGAAAGAGAGAATAGGTAGGAAAATGACATGAGGGGATAAATATGCACGCATGGTGGAGAAAACAATTAGAACTTGATAATTTCTGGAAGCAGATTAAGGCATTGAACTATAATCTCTAGACACTCTAGGAAGTCCCCCTTACGGGGAAAAGCATCCATATAGACTAGCTCCTAGTTTTTTCATATGGGTGCGTGCAATGCACTGGAAAATATCTGATTCTGTTGTGTATATTGTATGAATATTCGACATAAGGCCACTCAATGAACAAATTTAAAATGGCATTAAATGTGACAAGTTATATACCTTAATCCTCAAATTGATCAAAATTGCAAGAATTCTTCCACCTTTTCGTTTTCAATTCCCAAAAAAAAGAAAGAGAGAAAGAAAATCAAGGGCCTAGCCTAATCCCTCAACTGGAATCAATAGTCTTCCTGTATGTTTGCACTAAATTCAAACCTTCTTGGCTTTCTTTGAACTGCCTTCTCTTTTATCAGTTTCTGCAGATTTCTTCTTGTCCTTCCTTTCTCTCTTCTTCAGAGAAGTCATGTGGGCCTTCAGTATAGTTGCATAGGAAGATTGAAAACGCTGGTGATCTTTTTGCCCAACCTTCCAATCGGAAAAACCAGTCCTTGTTAGGAGTGACGTCAACTTATAAAAACATGAAATTATGTTGATTCCTGAGAAAGCAAGTGGTTAGAAGAATCTAAGCCACCAGAGTTGGCATTAAACATTCTCTGCAAAAACGATTCTATTAGAGAGTATTGATCATACTTGGACATCCGCCAGTTCAACACTCAAATCTCATGCTCCTATTGGCAAGACTAAAATGACCTCAAATCATACTTAATAAGACAGTTAACATAAATTGTGGGGGTCTCAAAACCAACGTGTTTCCAGAGATATCACACATTCGCCCATTGAGATCGCTTGCTCTGTTAGAGGACTATCTTATCATGCCAAGCAGGCTGTTAACATTTTGTATATCTTTTGATGTTGCTAACTTGTTTGTATTTTCTTTTGTTGTAATTAGCTGGAAATCTATGAGTTTTTTTTATTCGCATCACCCTTTGTGATTTCATTTTCTAATGGAATTTCCCCTTTTTTCAAAAAAAAAAAATACATTTAACATACCAAGCTGCAAAGTCAGAGAGTCAACAGATCACCTATGCTGTTGTATTGGATTTTCATGCCTTTATCAAGCAAGAGTTTTATCAAATACTTTCAAGGCGACTCAATGTTTTGAAGAAAAAAAATTTCTATCTTGTGTTTGTTTTGTGGGTAAATAAAATTTTCTAGGAAAATTTTTCAAATTATACAAATATCTCACACTATTTAAAGAAATTCTTTCCTTAAAAGAATGTAGAAACTATGTACATTTTTTCTTCAACCAGCTACTACCTTCACTTACACCCAAGCATGTTTAGTTTACATGCATCCAAATGCACATAATACATAAGCAAATATTCTTGTGCGGATGCATACTACTACATACAAATGCAAGTACAGGCACAAAATGCATATACACACGTATAAATTCACACACATAACCCCCCTCCCCAAAAAGAACATGAGGGCAAAAAACACAAGTGAGTGCGTGTATGGAAACAGCACATGCAGGCATATACAGATGTGCCAACCATCGGCCCCCTAGCCACCATTTGCCACCTTTTTTATCACATGATCCAAACAAAAAGAAAGAAGTTCCAGCAAAACAATAGGCTTCGTTAGGAAATTAATTTTAGACAATTTCTTAGCAACTTTCATTTTTCTATGTAACAAATGAAGCCCAAGTTTAAATTAAAATTTCACATTGTGCTTGACTATATAACTAGATTGCGGGCCCTATGCTTGCACAAAGTCTAATGTGAACCACACTGATTATGGCTCATGAAACATGCAGCTTCCTGGAGATTTTATATCTATATATTCATGCTTGCCAATTGATATTTCAAAGATATCCCAAGTAATGGCTCTTTTGTGAACATCATCAGGGCAACAGGGGATTCATCCACAATCAGCATGATAGTGATCACCGGGGTATAACACAAAATAAATGGGAGACAAAAGCAAATAAATTGAATGTCAGTTAGGAAATGATAACATCACCATTAATAAAAAAATGCAACTTAACTAAAGATACATCAAGACCGGCAGGATTTATGAACCCATACAATGGCTCTAACTTCAAAGCTTACTAGAGGATGAATAGGGTGAAGGGAAGAACAAGACCCAAGTAATGGCTTGACTTCTTTTCAATCACATTTTGCCATTTGACAGGTTGGGAAGGGAAAAAGTTACTTTCTCTTTATTTATTTTGAAGGATGACATTAGCATTACATTATGCAGTACTTAAGAATACAAGTAAGCATTCCCACCATTAGGAGGAAATGCAAATACGGTTCCCCGTTGTTCAACCTCTCCTTCTTGCAACTTTAAACTCTCAAAGTGATTCTATTCCCCCTCTTCCCAACATTATAACTACTCAGGAGATCATATCTGTGACAGTAATACTTTTCAACCAAGACATACCATTGTAAGATAGTAATACTCATGATTTGTTTTAGTCACATAGCAGTCCCTCCCTCTAACCTTTTTTTTTTCTTACTTAAAGGAGAACTAATACAAAGCCTAAAGATAAATAGTACTGCAAAACGGAAGGTTTTCATCAGAGGTACCACCACCCTATATGTATTTAGCTTTGAATTAGAAAAAGAAAATCTCAAAGCCACAGATTTATGGTCTCAACCACTATGATTAACACAAGTATGAGACCCAATGAAACACACAAGTGAAAGCAATAGATGATAAACGTGAACGTAGAAATACTATCAGAGGGCAAAGGCAAGTGAAAATATTAAGTATGAAAAGATCAGTCATACTGAAGTAGAAATCGTCTTTTTCCCATCAGTAGCGCGAATGAGACATCTATACTCAATTGTTTCACCAGCAGCAGCCAATTTATTCTTCTGCACTTTAGACTTTAAGGAGGCTAAAGCCACAACAAACAGCAAAACCAAAATAAATTCCCAGATAGATAAACTTAAAATATCACTCCATAAAGAAGACAATAATGATACACACATCGTTTGAGAGTAACCCAGACCGATCCCTTCTCTGTACTTCGCTCGAACATGCTCGTCAGTTCATTAAGGAACGGATCTAGTTGAAGAAGAACCTAGCAAATTCGGGAAGTTAAAAAACGCTGAGGTTAGAATAAGCCAAAAATATGTTTACAACATTCTGAATATTTCCTTATGTTTAGTCCAGACCACTGGATTACACAATTAAAAAAAAATTAAAACACAGTGAAGAACATCAGAATAACGAGACGATTTTCCAAGCAGAATCCTGATGTGAAAACAAAAAGGAAGCAACTTTCTAACGTAATTACAAAAACTGGAAATTAGAATCAATCAATGTAAAATAATAAATTGTTCCAAAACGGGAGAAAAATGGCAACATGAAATTTGCAGCAAATAACTGAAACGAATCTGAGAAACTAGGGAGAAGAAAATAGAACGATAAAATTCAGAGAAAATCGATAGAGAGAAGAGACAGAACAGTTACCATAGTTGAAATCACGGGGTTATCAGAAATGCTATCGCCGGTGAGATCGAAGTACTGAAGCCGGAAAGTCAAGAGGTTCAACAACGGGGTTTTGGAAAAGCCAGCTGGTGGATGTTTAACGAATACGGTATTCTTGGTTAATAAATAATAGTGGAAATTAGGGGGAAAAAAAAGGGAAATAACGCATAAAATACCTCGAAAGTAATGAATCTCAAAATGATAACTTAAAATTTAAAAATTTTAGACTGATGATAGTTCCTTACGCGTCTTTAATAAATTTAAAAGAAATTACCTGAATGCATATATAATCATGATGAGGATTGTTCACTTTTGGCGAGAGAATTGAGGAGTTGAAAAATAAAAATTGTATTTTAATGAGACGTACCTAAAACGTGATGATTTAAAAAGTCTAAACTCATTCGAATGAGTTTTAAAACTTAATTAATAAAATATAAATTTTTTAAAAATACCTTACAAACCGCAGGGTCTAAAAGGTATTTTTTTTTAAATTTTACACTTCCATTATACTGGAAGTCATGAATATATACTTTTTAGATTGCACATATTCTGGTGAGATCTAAAAAATATTGTCTTTTTTTGAAAAAAATTTACAATTCCATTTGAAATGAAGAAACTTCCATTGAAATGGAAGTCATGAATATATGCGGTCTAAAAAGTATTTTCTTTTTTTTAAAATATTTTACACTTCCATTCCAACGGAAGCCATGAATATATTATATATTTTTTAGATTGCACAAGAATCCGTGTAGTCTAAATAGTATTTTCTTCTTTACACTTCTACTAGAATGGAAGTCATGAATATATTATAGGGTTAATGTGCAATTTTAATAATGAAGTTTTATGTGAGGAGCATTTAGTACCATTAAATTTTGAAAGGAGTAAACATACACGACCTTGTAAAAAAGGTACACATCTGACAAACCAAACGGATTTGGATAAACGCCGGTTAATCATGGACACTTGGCCAAGAACAGTTGTAGTTGTAGGTCCCACTTGATCCCACTGGCAACCCTCCTCAGTGGCCAACTATCTCTCTCCTTTCATACGGCAAAAATGAAGACGGCGACTCTCTCTCTCTCTCTCTCGTCTTGCTACCCAAAGACGGCAACTCTCTCATCCCTCCCGTCTCCCTCCCCTCAATGACGATATGGCAACTCTCTCCCCCCATCAATGACGATGCGACAACTCTCTCTCGTTGGATAGCTGGTTTGAGCTCCGACCAAGGCAAGAAGCTTCTCCTTGATTGTTGGGTCTTGTAGCAGCAAAACCTTGTCCTTGTCTTTAACCCCCAACCATGTGAAGGGTGTTCCTTGTCATCACTCTCTTTGCCTCTGCTCTCTGGGCTCCAAGCTTGTTACTAGAGTAAGTATCATCTTCAAGGGTAAGGGAAGATGAATGCGGTTCCCTGTACGTGAAGCCATGTACATGATGCTTTTCTCCAATCTCGTACCTCCCATATTGAATCTTTCTTCGCCTTCCATGCTATCCAAACCCTTCCCTCACGTTCACTCTCTCAACCTCCGACGACTTCTCCGACGAGCTCGAGTTGAAGCTGTTGCTGCTACTTCCACTGTGATCAGAATCTGTGCTCGAAACAAGGGAAGAATCCCTCTAGCGATGTAGGTTCCACCGTGTCGTCAGCGATAAGGATAAGAGAAGGCCGTTGAATCTCTGATGGAAGCAAGGAGATGGCCTCAAGGACCAAAGTGCATGAGACGCAATCCACGAAGACAAGCCTGGATTCACCATGGCAAAGGATGGCAGAGATGGTTTGAGCGTCGAGGCGGGTCGTTTGTAAAATCCGTTTGGTTTGTCAAATGTGCACATTTTTTACAACATTATATGTATTTTTTTTCTTTCAAAATTTAATGGCGCTAGATGCTCTCATGAAAAACTTCATTATTAAAATTGTAACCCTATATTATATACTTATCCGTGCGGTCTAAAAGTTTTTTCTTTCTTTCCTTTTCTAAAATTTTACACTTCCATTCGAATGGAAGTGTTTTAATATATTATATTATATATTAATATATAAAATATTAAAAATTAATATATTATTTATATATTATTATATAAATATATAATGTATATATAATCATATATAAATATATAATATATTAATTTTTATATATAATTTATAATATATTTTTGAATGAAGATATCATCTTTAGCAAATTTTCATCTTTTTATTCAAATGATGCCAATATTCATTCTAATAAAGGCCTTATCTTTAGCTATCATAGTGAGAATTGAAGACAAAAACACTAGTTAGTTGCAAATTATTGGAGAAAATGAAGAAAAATGACACTATAAAAATTTATCAAATATAATATGATTTATTAAAAAATTTATTAAAATTAATTATAAGATTTATTAAAGTTTTTATTTAACGATATAAATATATGTAGGAATCTTATAAAAATATATTACACCACATGGAAATTCATGTGGTGTAAAGAGTATAATTTAAGTGAACTTCCATTGGAATTGAAGTGTAAATTTTTTTAAAAAAACTTTTTAGACTCAAGATTCCCATGCGGTCCAAAAATTATATAATGTGTCTATTTAGGAACGCGATAGAGAAGTACTTTTGAGCAAACAGATGTAAATATGTGGATGAGATTATCTCGTTTTGCGGAAAAACACTGTTGACCATACTTTTAGGGAGTAAATAAGCTTTTCCAAACAAGCACAATATATTCATGACTTCCATTCAAATGGAAGTTCCTTCCTTTCGAACGGAAGTGTAAAATTAAAAAAATAGTTTTTAGACTGAACTTTTGAGATTCATTACTTTTGAGGTACTTTATATGTCATTCTCCCATAAAAAACCACTCTAATTATTTAGAATGTTTAAATATTAAAATATAAATATGAAAATACTAAATCATCTCTAACTAAAGTTCTTATTTTTTTCCTAGAATTTTTTTTAAAAAAGTCTCCAGCTTTTTTAATTTTTTTCTCCTTTTAAATTATTTTCCAGTATAATTCTTCTTTTATTGCTTGAAACATCATCTCTCGAATGTCAAATAAGTGAACGTAAAGTTGAATATCGAATCATATAAGAAAAATAAAAATGAGGCCAAGTTGGGTTGGCGAGAATGTAGAACAAGTTTCAAGGATGCTTCCTCCTCCTCCTCTAGGGTGACATTATAGGTATGAAACTTTTAGGTAACCTAAAAAGTTATTGGGGCAGTCATGAATGAGTGAAAACTTTACTGAGTAAATTTGTATCTTTAAAAAACAAAAATGATATGGACAATATATTTATATGCTAATTTAACACGTTTAATCAACTAACAATCAAACATAACTTATATAACAATCAGGACGAAATTGCTACTATTTATAAACTTTTAAATGTTCAAATATCTTGTATGAAAACTTTTGAATCAAATTTATACCTTAACCAAAAACAAAATGACAAGGATGACATATAAATTTGACATCTCAACATATTTGATAAATTAATTGTTTGAAAACTTGATATAGCTAGGGATGACATTGATAATAGTTTGAAAACTTATCGGATAATATGGAACCAAAAAAAAAAAATCAAGACAATAGTACTCCTAGGTGACAACTTATAGAACAAAATTGGAGTATAATCCTAATATTTACTTGAAAACGATTTTAGAGTTTAAGAAATTCATTTTTAAGACAATTATTTTTTTCCCAAAACTTCAGCCATTGTCGTCTTGTACCTTCCTGGAACTCTTCAAAGTCTGGTTCTACCTTTGATCTAGTTAAAGATTAGATTTTGTTCTAATTATAATATCTCAATCTATTTTATCTCTTAAATTTATATTTTTTTTTCAAAAGTATTGTATTAATTGCACACATTATTAAGAAGTTTCCATCCAATGATAATAATGATGAAAAATGATATATCTAAGAAAATCAAACCATATTTGTTACGAATAAATAATTTAACTAATTATTTTGAATTACCCAAATTATTTATTTAACTTTTACATTAAAGATGAGAATTATTATTTGTTAATAGATGTAATAAAACTTTACTTAAATATCGGTTTTCTTGTGATTTTTTTTTTTCATTCAATCTATTTCACGTTGTCATTGTTTATGGGTATTGGCTCAATGTTAAATCGTTGATGAATATTTTTATATTCAAAGTTTATAGGTGTAAAGGAAATAGAGGACCGAGAAAATTGACAAGTTCTCATTGCAAAAGAAAATGATATTCAACATTATGCTTTAAATTTTTTTATCAAAAAATTAATTAAAAATTAAGTGCAAACTTTGCGAAGTCACTTTGTCCTTTTTTTTTGTATAAGCCATCCGGTATCCTGGGGTATTCTGGATTCATTGCCCGCCCCAGACTAATCCGGACCCCCGTGAGGAGACCTTACGATGGTAGCGAGGTACCGATGGGACAACCTCTTTGAGTTTGCTTTAATTATCGCGGCTGTCACTTCCCAGGGTTCGAACCCTCACCCTGAGGAAAGCTGGTAATAACCCTTGCCAACTCTACCAAGCGCCCATTGATAAGTCACTTTGTCCTATAAAAATTAGATTCTCACATTGGTCCACTCCAAGTATATGAAGTTATCTTGATTTACATGAACGTGATACAATTTGTATCGATGGGGCAAACATACCATTTCTATCCATCTTCTTCTTTTTCCTCTAATCCATTTATGTACCAATCACAGCTTAGGAGCAACTAGAGACAGTATCATTAGTAGAGCATTTAAGGAAACCTGGAATACTTTCTGACACAAATAAACCATTGTAGTTCCAATGTTGCATCATCAAATTATCTCCACGGTGGCTGAGGATCAGAGTACCACAAAATTTAAGAAAATATTTGGAATCAAGCTCATAAGAGCAGGCTCATTCAATATTGTAGTACTAGAAGAATCGAGAACTGAAAAGAACAGCTGATATCCTAACAAGCTAGTAGCATTGTAGTACAATCAATGTTAAACATGGAAATGAAAGCTCATGACTAACTAAGCAACTCTTGGTACCTGGTATGTCCCATTGGAATAAAGAAACATATTGCATATGCGAGCATGAGACGTGTTGTCCAAGGTGGAAGGAAGGAGTAATCAAGGGGAATATGCAGCGATTTCGTGATGTTTTGTTAGTTACGACTTTCTGAAAAGCTTGTGGATGATCAAAATCGCCAAGAGGGGCTACGTGTGTGTCGGCGACATGGCAATCCCTATCTCTTGCCCTGTTTCTGATTCCATGTCTCAATCATGGACCTACGATGTAAACTAAAAGGAATAAATCTACCACAAAATCCAGGATAACATGCTGAACAACTCAATCCTGTTTATAGAAGCTGAACTACTGCATCAAAGTTGAACTTTTGTCCGGGCTCAAAAGTAGTTTCGAGATCTTCAAAGCTTTGCTCAACTCTCAGATTTTTGCCAACTTTCAAACGCTCCTGAAACATTTTCCACAAAAATACTTTACAGTTACAGAGAATGAGAAATGCTCCCAAAAAGCTATGCTTCATTTTAATGTTTTGATTGAAAATACAACCTGCGCACGTAGGTTCTAGGTTAAAAGCATGCAGCGACAAAGTAATGAAATATATTGAAGTGGCAAAATACCCTTTCCACATATTCAGCTACAGTAGTGTTGATAATTTTCTTTATTACTTCCTTGAACACTTTGGAAGGTCCAAGCACCTCCAATAAGATGTCTTTTGGTATCTGTTAAAAACAATGTACAACCTATAAAAATTAATCCAACTCCATTATATCAAGGACTTGTGAATTGAATCAAATTGCCAGCTACAACCTCATGCAGGTCAGTTGCTCAGTAGCATTGAAGATTACATTTCATTTCACTTGTTCTCGTTAAGATTATCCAATGAAGTGAGATCCTTGAGTAGGTATTTGCGTTTCATTGTAAGGAGAGTGAAACTAAGTACTATTTTGGACTTGGTCTAAGTGTTTTTATTGAGGCTAGAAAGAGCCCATTTTGAATTTTCTCAAGTTATAGTGGAAACTTTCAAGAGCAATCTTTGGAACAGAACATAAGCCAAATGGAAAATACTTACATCTGGTGTTTTACCTGGTTGTCCTCAAGTGATTAGAGATGGAGTCGATTGGCAAAAACATCAAACCAAACCAAAACAAAATATCAGCAAGCTATTAGCTATAGATGCAAGGAAAAGCAATATAGATTTCCAAGAATAGCTCAAGTAATAATAAAGCCTTAAGAAAATATCCTTTTAGCACAAACACAATTAAAATTCATGAAAATAGTTTCTTCATCAAACTTTCTGTTTTGCCTTCAAATCTAGATTCATCAAACTTTCTGTTTTGCATCAAATCTAGATCCCTGTTGATACACATCCCACACTACCAAGTCTCCATCAATCCCCCAATGGATCAAAACTCCTCACCTCCTTTTACCCTTCGAAATCCTGGAATTGGTTGAGCTGCAGCAACCATTTTGTCAAAGACATCATCAAAGATCCTTTGAGTTTTGATGCCAGATACCTCTATGCTTATCTGAAAAGTGAAGTTAGAAGATGAAGAGTTCACAATATTCAAGATTTATATGCACAAAAAACACTTAAGAAATGAACCATATCATAGATTTGGCAACATGAGTATCAAAAAGAAAAATTCCTGGAATTGGCAACATAGCATGGAATTTCTGGACTCTCATTGATGATTCTTCACTACGGGAAAAAAAAGGAATATGATTCTTTCAACTCTATTTATTATATTCAAAACACATCCTCATCCAAAGGCACAGCTCATTCTTATGAGAAATACATGATCTTGCATGATCTAAATTATAGTTAATATGATACCTTTAGCTCTCCGACATCATTGATATTGGCAGAACAGATAGAGAATTCCTCAAAAGCAGAAGCAGTTTGAGCATCTGCCATAGTCGAATCAATATAAGCTATTAATATTTGAAATACGGGTGGGGATCTTAAAACTCTCAAAAGATAGACTTGCACCTGAGTGGACAGCTACAGTAGGACGATGTATATTATCTTTCCTGTAAAAAGAAATGCATGACTTCATAATGACAGTCTAAGTAATTGAAACAGAATTACAGATCACCGGAGTAGATGCTAAACTAAAATTAGTTCAGTTGAAGCTATCAAGAAAAGATTGTATGCAGTTGCTTGAACATATTATGCAAGAAACTCCCTCAAGAAAGTGATAATAGTGAGTGAAAAAACAAAGAATAATGGTAATATCATGTGAAGGCATTTCCGCAATACAATGCCTCAAGCATTTAGTCTAAGTGAGCCAAAAATTATATTACTCCTTTATATTATCAAAGGCACATACACGCAAGCAACTATGTAATTCAAAATAAAATTCATAGTGCAGTGGTACCTTTTGAAAAGCTCTCCTGAATCATGTCTAAGCTGGCGTGAAAGGCACAGACTTCTACAATTCATGCTAGGCATAATGAACTCTTCTACTCCTTGCTTGTATCTGGTCATCTGCACAGAAGTACGCAAATTACTAAAGGAAAAAGCATCATCACTGGAGGGGAAATAGAGACTAAAAACGAAAGCAAAATAACAATAATAAACAGGGTTACCTGAGGAGTTAGATTTAAGATGAAGATTTGAGATGATAGATTCATTGTGTTAATTTTCACCTCAATATGGTTCTGACCAGAATTAGGATCTGCCTTTTGGCCAAGGGTTCAGCCTCTTCCAGTCTCAACGTCGGACACCCAACGCCTACGAGATGGCATGCCATGAGAATTCTGAAAAGCTTAAGGAATATTACAACAAGTTTTCTTCAAGCTGTGATCTAATATGTATTCATACACCTAATGCAGAATCATGATAAGAAAAAGGAAATAACCTATACATAAATTTGGAAATAATGCAAATTCAGATAGTGATTCCTTTGTAAACACTCAAGGAAATATGAGCATTTCCATTATTGGCATATTGTAGCCCGAATGGATCCCCCAACTGGCAAATGCATAACCCACTTTTCTTCGGCTTCAATTATTTAATTACAACAACGTAAACAAAAGGAATAACGATAGCGGACAATCAAATTTTAAAATTTCATAGCCCATAATCTCCAAGAGACCTCTGCGCTAGAATGGTTTATATTTCCACTCCATATCGCTTGCGATGGAAGATTATCATTTATGTATCTCCTTTTAGGAAGCTCTCTCACTCTCTCTTGTCTGCTTATCATGTGTGTTGGTTGTGTGAGAGCCACAAGAGTTCAGAGAAATGGATAAGGAAGATATTGTTCACCTATGAAGAGCTGAAACTGTAAGGAAAGACGACTGAGAAAGCTAGGAGGTGCAGCTCCAAAGCTTCCCTTTGCTCGGCGAATTACTAATTACTGCCACGGATGTAATTTTTAACTGCTCATCTCTACTTCACTTATATGATAAGAAGGCTTTGTTTACGGTATTTATTTCGTACCCATTATTTATTATACATTACATTATATTGATTTTATTAACATGCAATATAGAAAATATTAAATAGAGATAAAATAAAAAAATCATTAAATTTAAAGTAGAACTAACAGGATTTAAATTTTTTTATTTGTGTAAAATGTATTAGAAATGACTTATAAATAATATTACATAAAATACCCCGGGGGAATGAGGGTGGGGCTTATAAATATAAGGCCAAAGTGGAGAAAGGAGGGTTTTCGTTGAGGATAAGAGAGAGAAAGCAAGGAGGCCAAATGAGTGTGGAGTGAGAAATAAGGATGGGACATGTAAAGATAATTGAATTAATTTCTGAAAAGTAATTTATAAAAGGAAAATCCATTTAAAAAAATAAGGAAAAATGAGTTTCAGGTCCCAAGTAAGGGACTTAACCATCAAACGGTCTCAAAAATTCAAAAAATTATTATAAGGTCTCAAGAGTAGCTGCTGAGGTTGTTAACGAAGGCTGCTGATGTTGTTAACGACAACCTTAGCAGCTACTCTTAGGACCTTATAATAATTTTTTGAATCTTTAAGACCATTTAATGGTTAAGTGCTTGTTTGGCAACATCGTTGCCAAAACGGTACACGTAAGCTGAGACAAAACCATCTTGAAATCTGTAAAAATTATCTCAAAATCCATAAAAACCATCTTGAAATCCGTAAAACCATCTCGAAATCTATAAAATGCCTCAGAATCTGTAAACTCATTTCTCCCAATAAAGTTCCCAAACAAGCACTAAATCCCTCACTTGGACCATATAACTCATTTTCCCTTCAAATAACTCATAGGTACAAGCACGCTCAGATCTCTAGATATACCAGAGCAATGTCTGGTGAGTGTGTTTACTGGTGACGCGTCATTTTAAAAATCGCAATTATACATGTAAAGCCCTTTAATACAATTTAACCCCATTTAATCTATTAACACTTTAACCACAATTTAGACATTTTTAAGATGATTTTAGTGTTTTATATTTTAAAGGTAGTTGCATAACCTTTTATTTTCCTATTTTAAATGTTCCTATTTTTAAGTTCAGAAAAAAAATCGAGATGGATAGTAGGGATAGGATGAAATGCTTAAAAAACGAAGACACCCGTACAAAAAACAAGTTTCGTACATTCTATTTTAAGAAAATAAAAATAAATATATTTCTTAAATAACTAGATTTAATAAGAAGTTATATTCCACAAAAAATGTACAAAAAATTAAACATCAGATTCACACAAACATGAGATTCATAATCTACAATATATAATAAACATATATATATATATATATATATATAAACCGATTGAATATCATTTCACCAAACCTAAATCATAAAACCCCTTTAATTTTCTCCTACAAATATTACTCGAGTTGCCCCAGTACGTCCAGCTGGACTGGAGATTATTACAACAAATAAATTATTAAAATATAGGATCTAGGAACCAATACTGATGTTAAATGATTGCCCCTGTAATTCAACCTCTTGCATTCAAAAATTGTTACTGATTGATCAATATCTCAGAATATCCAGAATCTCCAGCCAATGATAAAATTTAGTGAAAAGGATATTCAAGGCCAGGCCCAATAAAATAGAACCTACACTTTGCCATCTATAATACTTCCCTCAAGTCATTGATGAATTCTAAAATGTGTTCCTGTTGTAACTATAGGAACAACTATTTGTTAGTTCAAAAATAGTTGCGGAAAAGGGCAAGTTTTATCCTCCAATTTTCAACGGTGATTTACGTATATGATAAGTCAAAAATCAGCTATGAAGAATGGTCCCTAACGGAAAGGGAAGCTTTTAACTTGTCAGCAAGAAGTGGCAGCATCTTAACGGCATCCTGGATTGACTGATCAGCACATGAAACCATATCATTCATAGCTCCTGGTTTTTTCTGCATCTTAGCTGCCTCAAACTTATCTTGACATACCATCAGAGACCTATTCAACCTTTCCTGCAATCAGTTCAAGCACTCCATGTTCAGATCAAAGAAAAAAGCTATCAATTACCAAAAGAATTCCAGCAAGTAAAGGTATTGATTCCATATAAAAATTTATGGAAATAGTAAGGGACACGGCATGAACTATCAGAGCAAATAACCTGAGCATTTCAATATGGATTCAATTCAGACTTGGGTTTCTGTCAGCTTTCATGAGGATGCAAACTAAAGCTTTATCCAAAAAAAAAAAAAAAACCAAGCTCAAGATGGCCGGTTGTTCATAATCATATCAATCATTGTTCAAAGATTTTCAGACAAATCTTTGCTAATATATTAGCGGTAGGATATATATTCAACTCAAGGGAAGATGTAATTTTTCATAATGGACGGAAGGATTTACCCTAATTTTTTTTCCCAAAACGGCATTTTCAAGGCAAATTACCAGCAGAAGAAATGACATCATCGAAAACCAGAAGTAGTCATAAAATTAGGGTACATGCAAAAGAGGGGCCATAACAAATCACGGTGAGGTCAAAGGCCATAGGTTAACTAGGAACCACCCTTAGCAAAACCTTACTGCATCAATTAGTTTTCAAACTTGTACTCCTTTCTAGTGTTTACCAATTAGGACATTCTTATCCTAACTATTTACTGGCATGTGTTGCTTCCTCTTTTACACGGTTTGGTCTTTAACTAATTAACATCATGTAATTCAACAACATTACATTTACTGCAAAGACATACGCATCCGACAAAATAAACATTTTTCTTCTGGGAAAAAAATCATATTGCAAAAATGAAAGAAATGATATGATTGCAGATCCGTATGGCGTAAAACTTGCTTGAAACTGAGCCATCTCATGATCAAACTTCTGTTGAGCATTCGAAAGAGGAACACTGCAGTTCTCGACACATCTTGTTATTTCTTCCTGCTTTCTGCTTCTGTCAAAGCACTCATAAGCACATTTGAAGTAGGCTTTCTGCAATCATCAATGAAACAATCAACAATGACAAATTGAAAAACAGCAACTGAAGGAAAAAGAACCCGCCAAGTTTTCTACTGCATGCAAAAGTAATATCATATTGTATACCAATGTTTTATTCGATTACAAAATTTCCACATCATTGATGAAAATTCCGTGCCAAACATTATTTGCAGGTCCTAAAAGGACAACATTCTTTCACTATCCCTCTTTACTAGCACAAAAATTTGAACCAGAGCAGAGAGAAGGAAGCCAGGACCCCTAATTGAGGTTTCAGTTTCAACGTCCTAATTTCCATTTTCTTTCTAATCATCAGGCCATGAAATCTCTCATTCTTGCGAAGAAAGTTAGAAGTGCCAGTATCTAAAAAATAATAAAACACAGATGAGAATGACTGAAACGGATAGAAAGGAACCTGAAGGGTAAAATTGACATGGTCTTGGACAGGGGCCAGATGAGCTTGAGCAGCTACATTCACTTCATGGAGCTTCTGCTGTAATCTCTGCGAAGCAATTTGCTCTTCAGCGGCTGCCAAGTGATCCATCTGCTTTTCAATGTTTATCCGACTTAATGTTCGCTATCCGAGCAAAAACTCCGAACACCAATATTTCTTCTCTAGATATTTATGCAGAGCCAACCTGCGTACCGAAACTCAACAGATACAGGGTAAAGAGAACCGCTCTAATGGACTATTATCGAGAACATGTTTTTCTCTAAAACTGAGGTTTACCATAGAAACAAACACATTCTCGTAACCTTACTCAGTTCAATTATCAACAAAGACAGTCAAGTAAGCAAGAACCAACATGAGAAATTCAAGGACGAGCAATACATGTAGAGAGAAATTGAGTCTAAGAAAGAAAGCAGCAACACACATTTCAATTACACACTTACCTGCGGCAGCGAGTTGCGCTGTTGCGTTATCTCGTCAATGTGCTTACAAGCTAGCTCTGCTTCCTGGGTAGTTCTCAAAAGCTTTCCGACTATGAGAGGAGTTTTGACAGTCGCCCGCAACTGCCTCTACCACCTCTGAGAAGTTAAGAGGGCTAGCTAGGGTTGTTAGGGGAAAAGGTCGATCGATTGGTCCACAAAAGGTGTCTCGGGCTTGGCCTAGGTTTCCTTGGGCTGAACTTTGTCTGCATGCTTGGAAACGGCTTTTTTACGTTCAAAATGCAATCTATTAGTTTGCAGACACTAATATTTGATAACTGCTTTTTTAAAATACATTCTAAGTAAAAAACTACTTTTTGGTGGAATAAATACACTATGAATTCAAAATTCATCTAAACATAAAGGCATTCTGAATAATGATGTATTCAATCCAAGGTTGGGAATTGAAGTGGATGGGTCTTGGGAGTCTTATTTGGGGACCATATATTTGGAAACTATGGTTATGCAAGAATAATGATGTCTTCAATCCAAAGTTGGAGAAATCTTGTGCAGCTTCATGATAGTAGTCTTAACAAAGAACTAGATCTTTCAAGAAGTTTTAGTTTGGCATCCACCACCTTTGGGATGGTTCAAAACTTCAAATTTTTTTTTTTGTTACACAAAGGTTTAGGTGGGTTTGGCACCAATCCCCCACCAAGGCCAGGGCACGGCCCCAGGGCTCTTTGAGCGCTTACAAAGGACTTACGAGATCGCCTACCAATGAGGTCTCCCCGTCGGTCAGAGGGTTCGAACACACACCCTTGTAATCGGGGTGGAAAGACTTTAACCAACTGTGCCAAACCTCATTGGCCAAAACTTCAAATTAAATGTTCATGGGGCCGTCTTCTTCTCATAATTGTGTAATTTGGTTGCTGGTTTTACACATTTTCTTGCAGCCTACAATGCTTATGAAGCAGAACAGTGAGCTTTTTTCAAGGGTCCTAGACTTCCTTGGGACCTTGGACCCGAGAAAATAATACTTACATCTGATGCCAAGAATGATATGTTAGAGAATATAACAAACAATAGATTTGCATCATACTATTTAGTCAGATTCAAAACTTAATGAACTACTCATGTGTGTAAAAGATACATTGTATCTCTCTAGATCAGAACCACCTGCTCTCGAGATCAGAATCACCTTGCAGGTTGCTTAGCAAAGGAAGGGCAAGATCTGCTTTGCTAGATTTGCGCAAGCCTCACTTGCAGTTCATAGTTACTAATGAGTATATGGAACTTCAGTCCCCCATAGATTAATTGATCTTTTGATTTAAGGTAAGGACTAAGGAGGATAAAGAGGAATGATAAATTATAGCTTCAAAATCCATCATAAACATAGGGTAAAAGTGGAAATTTCAGTTTAGATTGAAATAACGCTGGGAAGCTTTTACTCACTATTTCAGGATTAAATTTAATAGCAAAACTGCTTAAATTCCTTTAATTTGAAATCTGACAACAATAATTTAACAAGTAGCGACTTTAATGCCTATAGATCAGATAAAATAGCTTTAACTTAGTAAATGATAATAGCTGAGACAATCACAATCAATTTCACTGAAGACAATTAGATGATTTCATGAAATTTTAAGCTCAGAATTAGTTCTAAAAAATTAATAGAAATTAAGTCATTTTAAGATGCTATATTATTGATATTTTCACGTTTTTCTAATCCTTGTACATCTTTTTCCCTTTTAAAATTTAAGTGAATTGAGTCATAATATTTACAAGCATCAACTCACTAAAAGCTATGTAAAACGACTTATGCGCTAGCACCCTCGTGATGTACAAAATCTTGTCCATTAATGCCATAAATAATCAGATCAGATCAAGCAAGACGTACAGTAAGATAACCACAGAACCATATATGTTTCTGATCCTTCTCAAATGATCTGAAATTCCGGATCATTCCAAAAGTTTAAAAAACAGACTAGTTAAAAAACCTAAACTGTATCAGATTCATCTTTCAGCCCTTCGGAAAATTAATCGGCAATTACAGGATACAAGCTTTAGGTTTCAATCTTCCTCAATAGCAAGAACAAGTTCTGATCGACTGCAAACTTGAGGCAGTGGGAAGAATGGCCCCTCAGCATCATCTGTAGCCCACCAAATGATGCATAAACCTCCCTACAAAAAGACAGAAGCTTAATCAGAAAATCAAAGAAGTTCATGGGTATATATAAGTTCAATGATTTCATGATATGACAAGTGGAAAATTCATGGATAAACGAATCAATGGATGAATAAAGCAGGGAATTCTAATAATTTTGATACAACTTTGGAAATATCTTTGGTTGTTGCATAACCTGAAATAAGCAATAGAAAAGCATGCTTGCAAAAATGCGATAAAACCAGTGAAGTAACATGACAAATTGAAATAGTATGTTCATCCTAGGTGATATGTTACATTAAATTAAAAGGAAAATGTGAGGAGGGGAAATATTTACGTACACTTCATTTTCATCTTTGCAACCTTCTTTTGTGATGTTATACAAACGCCCATGCATGATGTATTCAAACTTGTCTTGAATGGACACCTTGCCATCCTGAAGAAAGAACAATAATTCAGTAGAAAGAAATTTTGGCCTTTTCTGGAGGCAGATATTATCCACTTCCGTAGATAGTGTGCCAAGAATGATCATCAGAAACAAACATGTAGAATGTCTTCCTGGATCGGCATAGAACAATGCAAGAAGTCATCGGAGTGATATGATTCTTCTGAAGTAGTGTCTCCCACTTAGTTAGACTTTAAATGCTGGAACTAGATGGTCAACAACTGCTAGCTTTTCTTTCATGCAATTCAAAAAACAGTACATAATGATGAAAGGCAAAATTTTATAAGTAATCGACAACTGCTAGTCGAGGCAGTTTGATAACTCAGCATACTGGAGTTGACTAATTAACTAGGGCTACACATTTGAAGCTTGGACCATAAAAATTTCCATAATTTCAGAAATCACAGTGTTGAACTTTAATATGTACTCGTTTGTCACCTCTCAGCTACGAGACTTTCGCTATGCCATGACCATGATTAGCTCATATGTTCTAAATTTTTCTTTCTGCCCCTCCTAAATTTGGGCAGAAAACAAAGATATTTGGGAGACACAATGATTTTGTCAGATTTTGCACACACTAGTTTCATCCCCAGCATGAGCCAATCAGTTTCTTTGCCCCCCTAGAGTTCACTGCATTTTACTAGAGCTAGTCATTATTGAACATCAAATTTTGAAAAAATATTTCCAATTGCAGAACCCTTTTATTCCCATAGGATTTGATGCTTTGCCGTTCAAATATTCACCACACAAGATGCAGACAAAACCATTAGGCAGAGGTTATTCCAATTCGTATCAACACCATTAAAAAAAATACAGGTTGACACAACACAGATTGACAATGTAGAACAGATAACTAAACCAAACAGAAAAGTACATAAGAGATAAATAAAGTAAAGAAGAAAGGAATTACATTTATACAGTTTGAAACTGAATGATATCAAGAGAAAAGCAAAGATAGATGAGAAGAGAACTAAGTTTACCTTTGTATTTAAAACTAGTGAGGGAGACAGAACCATTAATAATCGTTCATTTTTTTTCAGTGGATAAATCTCTGTATGTACATCCAGAAGCATGTGCATGTCACATTTCTCACTTTTTGCCACAATCCGAGACACTAAGAGAAAGTAGTCATGAAACTATGAAGGTCAGGCTCATTAAACAGATTATGAGCATATGAAGATAAGGAAGAAAATAAATACACACATATTCAGGTACGGGGCTACATATCATGCAAGACTATAAGGTTGATGAGTCAAAATCCATAAAGACTCAATATCCATCAGAAATCAGCTAGGATATTGCTAACTGGATAACACGTTGTATAAGGACTTACATAATTAAGTTGCTGAGCCTCTTTAACGAACATCAATATGCATCTTTCATTATTTCATTGAGTAAATTGTCTAGTGATAAACTACTAATCCTTGCCTCCTTGGTATTGGTAAGAAATTCATAATCATCTTAGGATTTCTTGGATTTTGAATTTCATTTATATATTTTTGCCAGTGTTATGAGCAAAAATGACAATTGATAAATAATATCATTCAACTGCTAATTAATATCTATGGGCAACCTCCTTTGGATTGTCTATCTAGCAGCTCAATCCTAAACATGAAAACCCTTTTTTTTTTTTTTAAAAAATTATTTTAGGCAAGCTCATAACAGAAATAGCAGTAAGAAACAGCATTATCATCATTGGTTTCTTATTCACCAATGACATATATCACCAAATACAAACCAGAACAAGAGAGAATCAATATGGATAAGTCATAACACACACCGCTAAACGCTGGTAGTTATCCATAAAAACGAATCATTTATAGATCCTTCATTTTTAAGAAAAAGCAATCATGCCCAAAAACAACGAAAAGGATGTAACTGATACCGAACAACCTTCCACTCACGAGGTTCAAAATTAAAATACCTAATGGAGTGCAATTTTGATTGGATTGTGAAGGAAAGAGAGGGTAAACATTACAAATATACTGAACTGAGAAATTGGGTTTCAAGAAGCATACCCTTATCATACTTTTTACCGTCTGGATCTACATCCCCAACCTTGAAAATATCATCAAACAGAAACTCACTCATCCTTCAAAAGCAATTTATGTCTAGCTGATCACACAAGTTCTACGTACAAAACATGCAGAGAAAATAACAAGTTAGAACAAGTTTGAATCCCTCCTAGAAAAGCTGCCACATTTAGTGGGTGACAATGAACAAAATTGTCATCATGCTTAGAAAAAAAATTAATTTCTTCAATCACAAATTTTGAAATTCCTTCTCTTCATTAGATATACGCTTTTTTCCTAGTTCAAGATGTTACGTGAGGAAGCTATATCCAAACAAAGATGCTGAAGCCGAAGATGTCACAAGGAGAGACACCAGTAAAATAACGACAAGGTCAAAAATGAAATGAATTATAATACATAAAAAAAGTTGAAACTGAAACTCAAGAACACGATGAAGTGAAAATGCAAAGCTGAAATTAATTTCAAACCTCACAGTACAAACAAAAGTAAGGTCCCATCGACTTCTTCAGGTGTAACGGTGTAGGGAAAATAAGACCATACCTTCGAATGTCACGGAAACGGGAATGGCCTCTGTCGCCGTCCAAAGCTCCGTTAACCACTGTCTACAGAGCACTCTCCGAACAATGCTTCTTCTCGCAGAGCAATCGCTCGCCCAAGTGGGAATATTGTAGGGTAGATTTTTCAGGCCTGTTTGGTTACAGGGGGAAGGGATTTAAATATTACTTTGTTTGTTGGACAAAAAAAAAATAAATATTACTTTGTTAAGTTGTTTGGATCGAGCAAGAGGATGCAGGTTGGTGAGAAAATATTTTCATATAGACAACTTTGCCCTTACGTTATTTAAGTGTTTTTTTAAAATAATTTCACTTATAAAATACATCCAATCATGATACTTTAAAATATGCATACAATAATTTTTTTATTAAAAAAATATGCATACACACACTACCGAGCATTGGGGTGCAGTGGTCAAGGCGACTGGTGCCTCTTAGGCGAACATGTGTTCAATTCTTGGTGCAAAGCACCTTAAAGGAGTGCGCCTACATGCATTCCCCGCTCTGAATTAATCGGTTGCCCCGGGTTACCTGGTCCAGTTGAAAGAAGGTCATGGACTCAGGAAGAGACGCTGGATACAAAGGGTATCGGAGGGGGCCAAATGCCCAATCTCCTCTTGATTTCACCTAAAAAAATATGCATACACACTTTTTACAGTTGTGTAAATCAATTTTTTGTCTCGATGATCTTCTCACAAAACATACATGGTTTATATAAAGTTAGTTATAATTCAAGTTACACAACTCTAGTTAAATGACCCTAATTGATATAAATTTAGCCATTTGGGATTAGACTTCCTTGAACAAATCCAAAATTATAGTTATATATTACATATCAAGAATTATGTTTGGCTAAAAAAAGCTCTAGTATTAACCACACCTTGCAAAACATATATTTTATAATTATAGTTACATATTACATATAAAAAATTATATTGTTGAATAATTATTATAGGCTAAAGTAGATGTTTGGTTATTTAAACTTGGATCAAGTTCCATTTTAGCTTATTAAGTTTAAAAGATACACTTTAGTCATTTTATTTTAACATCATTAGCTTCTTTTAATGTAATATATTTACTCAATAAATTTAAATGATGATTTTACAATTAAATGCTAAGAAAATTGTTTAAATTTTAATTATTTAATATGATGATTTTTATGTTTTAAAACATAATGACGTTTTATCATCATTTTGCTATAAAATCATCGATAAAATTTGCTGAGTTAATATTTTTCGTTAAATAAAATTAACGGTGTTAAGATAAAAGGATTAAAAGTAAACTTTTTAAATATAAGGGATCAAACTAAAATTTGACGCAAAGTTAAAAGATCAAATATATATTTTAACTATTATTATATATATCTGAAATAACGTGTTGATCATATTATAATCCTACTAATATAAGTCAAATGCCACTCACATTGAAAACCAAAATATAATCAAAAGTACTCCAGAGTAACAACATGCTAATCTACGCCCCAAAAACCATCTTCATAATTATTAGATTGTGCAACATTGTGTGTGGTTGGGTGAGCTTAAACTCCCCAAATGTACGTCTAACAGTGTTTTTCGCAAATCAAGATAATCTTATTTACATATTTATCTCGTAAACCGTAAGAGCACTTTTCCACCGTTTTCCTAAACAAACCCTAAATAACTATCCTAAGTTTGACACATAATTCATGAGAAAGTATCAATAACATTTATCCAGGGGAATCTTAAGGTAATCCTCTCATCTTGAGTGAGATGCAATGCCTTCTCATCCGACAAGCACATAATTGAACCTTAATTTAAATGTACATGTTGCTAAATCATTTTGTGTAGGGAATTTCTTCCTACTGCGATAAACCAGGTATTTTTGCATGAATACGAGTTCCATATATGGTCCCAATACAAACATTCAAATATCAGTAGAATTTGTCATTAACCTGAATTTTCAGTAGTGGCTCTAGATTCATCTGGTTATACATGGAATTTTTCTTCTAAAGCTAAATGTCTCACCAAATCGCCTAAACCAGAACTTAATTACACGGTTTTATTATTATTATTTTTGTGTACTAAGATCTAAAGGGCTTTAGCAACTTTTTCTTCCACAAATGAGAATCATGAAGGCCTTCTTTTCTTTGTAACATATCATACAGTCGTAAGAAAGCTTCAGACTGGAGATGTTATTATGGGGATCAATTCATCTTCGGAGGGAAAGGAGAATGGGCTTGCAGCTATGGGGCCAACATTCCAGGACGAAGAGCTTGGTCCGTTGGAAGGGCAAACCTTTGTCCCAGACACCCAGATGCCGTGGGTCTGTGTGTTGTTTTGGCTTTTCTTATTTATTTTATTTTAAGTATGATTAAAATATTATATTGGAACATAAGAGGTGCATGTGGAAAGGGGTTCTTGAGGAATTTAAAATTGGTTTTTAATGGACCAAAGCCTTGTTTAGTTTTTTTGATGGAGACGAAGTGTATCAATATACATCAATTACCTTCCTTTAGTAGTTCGGGGTTTGATGATATAAGATGCATTCCAAGTGAAGGCAGATCAGGTAAGATAATTGTAGTATGGAAGACTGGAAACATTTCTGTTAAAGTTATTGAGAAAAATAGACAATTCTTTCATTGTGAATGCTTTGCAGCTGGAATTCCTAAATTTATAATTACTGCTATTTATGCTATTCCGCATTCAAATTATAGACAGTTGCATTGGGAAAGGCTAGAGACTTTGGCTACTGGCATTTCCATTCCTTGGATTGTTTATGGCGACTTTAATGACACAAGTTGCTTAGATGAATGAGTTGGAGGCTCTGTTGCAAATTTAGCTCGTATGAATTTTTTCAATGACAAAATTATGGCTTGCAATATAATTGATCTGGGGGCTATTGGCCCAAAATTCACATGGAAAGGACCATGTCTATCAGGTTACTTTAGATTATACGAAAGACTTGACAGGGCTCTGGTTAATTCGCCTCTCTTAGCTCTTATGCCGGAACGTTTTCTCAAGGTGCTTCCTCTACCAAGTTTTTCAGATCATAACCCTCTGATTCTTTCCCTGGGTTTGAGGGAGCAGAATCTTTATGGGGCTCATCCATTCCGTTTTGAAGCTATGTGGCTAACCCATAGTGACTTACGGAATTTCCTGTCTAACAATTGGGAAGAAAATGGTGGTCTTGACACAAATATCAAAAATATGAAAATGCTTCTGCCTCTTTGGAACAAAGCAATTTTTGGCATTGCTGAGGAAAAGGAAAAAAAATATTTTGGCTTGCCTGAATGGTATTCAAATGTCTACATCCTACCCTTACTCTAATTTTTTGCTATCTTTAGAGAAAGATTTGCAGCATGAATTGGAAGAGGTTCTTAAGTTAGAGGAGATTAAATGGTTCCAAAAATCAAAAGCGAATTGGATAACTCAAGGGGATCAAAATAATATATACTATCATGTGAAAACAAATGCTAGAAGAAGAAGGAACAAGATTCGAGCCCTAAAGGATGATAATGGCCTCTAGATAGAGAAGGATGAGGAGGAGTTGAAGAATTTGGTAACACGATACTTTTAGAAATTGTTCCTTGCGAAGGAAGGAGACCAGTTATCTCTTAGCTTTGTTAATAAGTTCCCTGCCATTGATCATTCTCTAATTACCCAAGTGGGTAAGACACCTAGTGATGAAGAGATTAGTAGAGCGATTTTTGATATGGGCCTTATAAAGCTCCAGGACACAATGGGTTTTCCCCAATCTTCTTTCAGAGAAATTGGAATACGGTGGGCAATACTGTTTGTAGATTTGTGAAGGATGTTTTTGAGGCCATACGGACCTAACAGAGGCAAATAGAACTTTTATAACTCTTATCCCCAAAAGAGATAATCCATAAATGGTGGATCATTTTCGGCCTATCTCCCTATGTTCTGTGCACTATAAGTGTGTAATTAAGATCATTGCTAGACAAATGAGGAAGCTAATGAATGACCTCATATCCCCTTTTCAAGCTAGCTTCATTACAGGTCGTCACATTCAGGACAACATCATTATGGGGCAGGAAATTTTGCATACCATGAATAGAGCCAGAGGCAAGAAAGGCTTTATGGCTCTAATAATTGACCTTGAGAAGGCATATGACAAGGTCAACTGGAACTTTATGAGATTGATTCTTCAAGAAATAGGCATGGAGGATGGTGCTATAAGCTTTTTAATGAATTGCATCTCTTCTACTTCCTACAATGTCTTATGGAATTGTTCTTATTCTGAGTTCTTCTCCCCAAAGAGAGGCCTCCGTCAAGGGGATCCTATCTCTCCTTTTCTATTTGTGCTTTATATGGATAAATTATCTCATATTATAAACGATGCGGTGAACGCAAATCAGTGGCAGTCGATGCATATATCTAGAGATGGATCTTTCATTTCTCATCTTATGTTTGCAGATGATCTACATTTTTCTCTCCAAAAAAGTGCCACCCAGGATGGGAAGGAAAATTTAAGATATCTCTGGTATGAAAGTTTCATCTAAAATTAGGAAATATCTGGGTTTTCCTTTATCTATGAAAAGAAGTCCTACTGAAAAATTCCAATACATTGTTGATAGAGTTAGAGCCAAACTTTTTGCTTGGAAAGCAAATTGTCTCTTGGTTGCAGGTAGAATCACACTGGCCAAATCGGTCCTAAGCTCTTGCCCTCTCTATCTAATGCAAGTGTCCAAGATTCCTGTGTCTATTTGTAATGAAATTGAAAAGATTCAACGATAGGGGTTTTGCTTTAGGAAAATGCAATCGATGAACCGTGCTTTTGGAGCTAAACTTACTTGGGACCTTCTTCGGTGCACCCACAGCTTATGGACAGAAGTTTTGCAGAATAAATATATGTTTAGAAGTGAGTAGAACCTCTTTAATTCTCAACCAAGAGATTCTAGCTATAAGCTTTTTATTTGTGATTAGCAAAACTTGGTTGAAGATGGTATTAAACGGCAGGTGAAGAACGGGAATATGGTGAGATTCTTTTCTGATGTCTGGTTAATGCCGGGGAAGACAATCAAAGATTTGCGCTCTAAACCTTTGTCCCTAGAAGAGGAGAGCTCCAGGGTGGCAGATTAGGTCACTAACGGTAGATGGGACTATCATTGACTGGAAAATCTGGTTAATGGTGATGTGATTTCTAGCTTAACCACCTCAATACCACCATGACTGGATGCTGGCAATGATACATGACTTGGGGACATACAATTACCGGGAACTTCATGGTCAAGAGTGCTTATTTCTCTATTGAACCTGATCCACCCAATATGTGCTGCCCGGTGTATAAACAAATATGGAAGTAGAAAGGAGTTGAGAGAATAAAGATCTTCCTCTGAAAAGTCTTCCACAATAGACTCCCTACTAATGCTTGGAGGAGTTCATGGACAAGTGTGTCACCTTTGTGGCATCTTGCCAAGAGGGATAGGAGAATGCTTTACATGTGCTAAGGGATTACCGGTATGCAAGGGACGTATGGTCCAGATCTGTACATCCCTCCCATATTGCAAATTTCTTTTCGTGTTCCTTGCGTGACTAGATTGCTATGAATACGAAGAGGGACTTGGGGTTAGGACCTATTAGTAATTGGGGTCTTTTCTAGAGTGTTGCTTGCTGGCTTTTATGATCATGGAGAAATAAGGATATTTTTATAGTCATTTCATCAAATCCCCCTGACCCCTATTTCACAATCGGTACATCTTGGAAATCCTACGTCCAGGGTGACGACATTTTGCAGCTACAACCTGATCTGAGTACCTACCATCCACAACAGTGGATACCACCTGATAGAGGATGGGTTAAAGTTAACGTTGACGGAGCTGTGGCCCGATTCTTCATGAAGGTAGGATGTGGAGGTATCATTAGATATCACTTAGGTTCTTGGATTATAGGTTTACGAGATCTTTGGGACAATGTGATTCCCATGTAGCTAAGGAATGGGCAATTCACAGAGGGCTCCACTTAGCCTCTGAATGTGGTTTCAGGAAAATTATCATCGAGTCAGATGCTAAGTTATTGGTTGATATGTTCAATTCAGATTGTAAGGCTGCTAATACTGGGTTGCTATTCTCGGAAATAAGAGAACTCATGTCAAGGGAGCAGAATGTGATTATCCACTATGTACTGAGGGAGAAGAACCATTTCGTTCATGCTCTGGAAAAGGAGGCTATTTCCTCTTCTTTAGTTTATCACTCCTGCCCGCACCGTCGTTAGGAGTTGTGCTCGAATGATCTTTTGGGATCCTTTTCCCACACTGTGTAGTATCTCTTTTCTTTTGAGCCTTTGAGCTCTCGTTTTGTATCAAAAAAGATAAAAGAAAGAAAGCTTCAGACTCATCCTAACATTATCTCGCCTACTACGAGTACAAGTTGTTAGATACATCACTTCTCATGTATCCTTTCTTTTGCAGAACTTTAGAAGTTATTTTCTTCTTATTAGTAGACATACATGAACCACACAATAATAGACAACAAGACAGAAAGTGGGCTACATGGCTCTGACTCATTTGGAACCATTTGGTTCAATTTTGTTTGGTTATACTGCTTTTGATCACTCTTTACTATACATATGGTAGAGAAGGGACTCTTCTTTGGATAGATGGTACCTAATGGCTATATGACTTACTGGCACTTAGTTCACCGTTTAAAAGTGCAAGTTGGTGAGTTTAATCATACTACTCTCCATGTGTAAAGCTCTAAAAACAATAGAAAAGAAGCCACGTCGTTCATAACTTGTAAAACTCACATTTTGTAAAATTGGATTTAGTTTCCTTCGGTGAGTGGAAAGTCACAAGTTCTATTTCATTTATAATTTTAAATTATTAGTACCTGCCCATTAAATTTTAAAAAATATTAATGTATCTACTAATGCCATTCATCATGGTTGAGTTGCTCACTTCTTCCCGAGATTCGCTTGCAGCATCTAACTAGAGCAATGCTTCCAAGTTTGTGCAGAATCATCACAAATTCTTTTCTAAACATACACAAGAAAGCTGCTTGAAATTGTTTAACCGCTTTATTCAGATTTCTCTTAATATTCTCGGGCTGGAAAGAAATGTAGCAAAGTACATAACAAAGAAAACTATAATCCTAACACAAAATACTCACAAAAGTGCGGCATTTGTAACACAATCCACGATTTACAGCGTTTTGTTATACTAACAAGAAAGTTTAAGCCTTTGATAGAATGCTTGACTCGGCTCCTTTCTGGCTCTTATCTTGTTCAAACTTATCTATGGCTACTTGTAGTTCATCTGTACCTCCAACAGCCCTCATGGTGTAGAAGTACACCCCGAAGACAAAAGCAGATAAGCCTCCGGCTACTACCAGATTTTTTGTCTTGGGTGTGAGGCCTCTAATTCCTGAAAGCCCAGCCATCTTGGCAAGATAGAGAAACGATTGCATTAGAAAGTTGGCAGAGTCTCAAAATAATGCTTTCAAATATGCAAGTGCAGAAAATTATAAGATTTGATAGATGATATATTATTATCTCAAAAGCCACCAACTGCTAACAGTATAAACGATGCGATAGTAAGAACAGATGACAGGACTAAAAGGAATATCAGAACATCTGAGTCGAGATCAAACTTTGATTAGATGGCCTCCTTAGCATGACATCTAATTGCTCCTTTGAGTTGAAGGAAACAAGACTGAAGGACTAAGACCGTCTAAATTTTTCTACAGAAAAAACATTAGTCTACCCCAATGAGCGTTGCTCCAAATTCCAATTTGAGCTTGCATTTGGAAGATTAGCTATGGGAAAAGTGGGAAAAGAATCATTTTGCGGTAAATGAAAAGAACACTACGAGGAGAGGAAGAAAAGAATTATAAATGAAGGTAATTTCCAGTCAATTTACCACAAATAAATGGGCCAGATAACTAAGAAGATCTGGAGGAAATTCAATGAATAGAGACATAAAGATGAAGCATAATTCAGCAACATGACAAGAATTCCCAAGGAAAATAGATATTGCTGCCCAAGAAGACCACCGTACTCTCTTGAGGGGGGAAATAAAGAATATAACTTGGGAACCCTTTATTGAAGACTTGAAAAACTTTCAGTAGTTCTAAAACTAGTTAATATATATGCCAGATAGAACGAAGGGCATCAAATGACAATGATGCATATCATGCTAAGAACACAATCACAAATCAAGTTTCAACCGCCAGAATCCATCAGTACAATAGGAGTACTAGTATAAATGTAAACCTTACAACTACAGAACTTAAACCAAATAAGAAATAAGATAAAAAAACAGAATTGGTTAAATTATTTTAGAAAACGCATATTCACTAATAAAGTTTATGCTGCAATGGTTGCCAAGAACTGAAATCTCTTGCAATTGCAATCTCTCACAACATTCTGAATATGTCTTTATGTTCAGTCCAGACCATTGGACTGCACAATTTAAAAAATAAAAAGTGAAGAATATCAGAATAATGAGACGATTTTCCAAGCAGCAACTTAATCTGAAAACCATAAAGAGCGGTTTCCTAATGTAATTCCAAAATTCACAAAAGCACTGGAAATTCGAATCAATCAACATAAAGAATAACGGATAAATTGTTCCAAAGCTGATAAGTTTTTACAGGGGAAAAATGGGAACATGTAATTTGCAGCAAATCACTGCAAAGATTCAATCAAAATTGCACTTTGTTAGGTACTTTGATTTTGCATTTTCAGTGTTTTTGGGGTCAAATCAACATAAATCTACATGTTCCAATCCATGAAAAGCACCTAAGAGTTAATCAATGGTGCACAGAGGGGTTTTTCGTCCCTTGCCAAAAAAATTGAAGCTTCACACAGAACATCATCCCCAAATCAAATTCAAGGTCTATCTACTTACCGGAACTCAAGATGAAAAACACAAGACACGAGAATGTGGAGCAAAGTAAGGCGGTGGCTTAACGACTAGGTGAGCAAGACAGAGAAATGGTGGGCCGTTGCAGCAGTATATATTTCGAGTTTGTTCCTCCTCCTAATCGGTGGTGCTCAGTGATTTTAGGTGAAACCATGTGGTTCTTAGGTGCCATGATCTCGGCCTTCCGCCCTATTGATGGATGTAATTGTGTTGCCAATGAAATAGCAAGATCCAATTTCTTTTGAAATACTAATAATTAATTGATATAAATAAATAATTATAAATATTGTCATATTTATTTGGAAAATCCAAAAAAATACCATCTGAACTTCAAAATTTCCAGAAGGTTATGGGAATTTGTCAATGGTCATATTTAGAAGAGGTATCAATTTGGAATATTAGAATGTAGTTTATTGTAAAATGGAAAGACATCATGCTGGTGCATCGTCACTGACCCTTGGTTAGAGCTCTGGCAGCCTTTTTGGATCAAAACTTCCGGTTTTTTCTAATTTGGAATTGACGGAATTGCAGTTTGGATTCATATCACAGACTTTTACACGTGTGGATGTTTTCAAGAAGACATTGCACACAAATATGAGTACCGATATGTCAACAATGCTAAATATAAAAATGTATATAAAATGCAAGGTTGAAGGTTGTACGTGGAGGATAACCGTGAGAGTAGTTGGAAAGAGCACTCATTTCTTACTGTGTCAAGATTAAAAAAATGAACATCTGTGAATGCACATTTGTTCTATCTTGTGCTTTAACCTGGATTGATGAATCTCTATGTCCTAGACTTATTGAAGTCAAATGTTGATGTTAATAAGGAATATAAGAAAAAAATGTGCATTTGAAGATTGTTTTATTATGGAATAGGTGCCCTAATGATATCACTTTTAGGCTTCTTCAGACTGAAGTTGGGTTTAACAAGGTTAATTACATCACGAAATCGATCTCTATACAAAAAACAGTTTGGAGTGATATAATTCACCTATGTTCAAAGTTTAAAGAGCACTTCTATGTTTGAAGTTTTAATCAACATATGGCTTACGCTCCAAACTGTTTTTTATGTAGATGGATCAATTTCATGATATAATTCACCAAACTAAACTCAACCTCAATCTGAAGAAGCCTATGAGTGATATCATTTACGCACCCGTTCCACAACAAAATAATCTTCAATTGCATATTTTATTTCTTAACATCAACATTTAGCTTCAGTGAGTCCACACCATAGAAATTCATTGTTTTAGGTTCAAGCACAAGATAAGTGTTTGTTTTTGAATCTTGACACGCGTAAGAAAAGAGTACAATTTCCAACTACTCTCACGTTTATATTGTATGGGCAACCTTCAACCTTACATTTTACATACATTTTGTGCTTAATATTGTTAACATATTGGCACTTAAATGTAAATGCAATACTAAACTTGTACAATGCCTTCTTGAAAACCCACTTACCCACTACCCTAGAAACAAAACCCATCAAAATCAACCATGACAACAACACGTTGATGGTAGAAGGATTAGGAGAAGAGCTTTTGTGTCAAAAATTATTTCAACTTACCTTCTCTCCTGGCTTTTCAACCTTAATGAAATACGCTGCAAGTTTCATCATTATGTCTCATGTTGTTTCGGATCTTATATTACTTGAAAACATTTTCGTATTTTCCTAAAACCCCATTTGGTGACTGCTATCTATCTGTCATTTCCCTTATTTAAAGTAACAAATAGGGTTTTCAATATTCAAGGGTATTTTCCAGGCATTTTCCTTTTGTAAAACTCTTACAAATTTTTTATTTATATAATACAATATGATATAATTTCATCACGAGCCGAGTCTTCTTTCACCCTTAAAAAAAATAACCCAATCAAACTGTATGGCCTTCTGATTTTCCACTTTATCTGACTTTGCCGACGCTTTTATGAATGTTAATTTGGCAACAGATGGGTTAACAAAGCTAGACCAAAATCCATCTGATCTTTTTCATTAAAACTTGCTGTCAGGCTTTTCTAAGACTTTCAACTAATATTCAAGTGTGTGTGTGTGTGAAATACGTTTGAATGTTGCTGCAGAAACAAACGCATACACAGAAACAAACAAACAATCGATCGAAACCATGGATGGATTCAAGAACAAGTGCTGAGAAATGAAATGGATTGAAGGGTAAAGAACGCGCGCGCGCGGGTATACATATACCTGAATGTCGTTATTAGAGAGGTTCAACTCGAAGCTGAGAGGCAGCGCTGATAACGAGCAGCGTGACTGCGTGAGCAACGCCGCTGATAACGAGCGGCGGCGGCGGCAGGTGACGAAAGAAGGAGCGGCGGCGATGGAGGTGCTTGGGGCTCAAAACGCTGCGCGCCGAGCAACTGGCGAGAGAGCAAGAGACGAGGGCATGAGAAGGCGGTGTTTTGACTTTTCGAGGGGAAGTGAGGCTACTTAAGTGCTGCGTTTGAAGGCTATTAATTAAAAAAAATTCGGGTCAGACTGGGCGGGTAACTTGGTCTGAGGATTACGGTTCGGACTTCGGATTCGATCCCTGTTCATAGACATCAGTCCGGTCTGGTTGATCCGTCTTGGATCCGGCCAGCTTTCTTCAGGCGTTTTTGCTTGTCGTTGATTTATTATTTTATTACTGTTCTTGAGTAATATTTGAATTTGGTTTTTCAAGAGTAAACGATTTTCGGGAACGCTCGCCATTGGTTCCGCCACGGCCACGGAGCTTGAGAGCAGCTTGAACAGCACGCAGGAGAGAATCAAGGAGTGAGCGAGCTTAGAAGGAGAGAAAGTGATATTGGTGCGATACATGGAAGCCCATGTGCCAAAGTATCACCGGTGGATGCAAGACACATCTCTTCTCGAAGCTACTGGGTCTGATCCCCTTACCCTCAATCAGGAGTACCGGATGCAGCTTCATGGTCTCAAGACCCTGACAGTAACCCTTTTTATCCTTTCTCTCTTCCCATTTGTGTATGGATTTTGTTTTACCGAGTAGATTGTGGATGGCTTTTGCAGATTTTACCTCTTTCTCGATAATCAATCTTATTTTGTGTACATTAGTCAAAGACACAGTTTGTGGACTGGGTTTTCTTCTCCTTTTTTTCTTTTCTTATTTCAATTTTTGTTGCAATTTGCATGAACACTGAACAGTATGGAAAATGGATTTATTTCTATGTATTGTCATTAGGATGGGGAGCTTTTACTTTATCGTTGAACTCTGATGTCCTAAGAGTGTTATGGATTTTTTTTTTTTTTGGCAGAGGAGACCATTGTATTGGATAAAGACTTGGTTGTTGGAGAGTTTACGCATGGAGAACCCCATGTTGAAGGTACTTGAAATTTTCAGCCTTCATAATTTTGAACTTCTATTTGGCTGGGATGTAATTTAAAGAGAAAAAAGGGAGTAGAATTTCATGCTTGTAACTCTATGGATTTGCTTTTGATTCAATAAAGAGAAATTCTTCACTTTATGGCTATTATTCTTTTTATGCTTCATTTGGAGTAATGATGTTCCTTAGATTACATGCTTCAATAAATCTCTCCTTTACATTTTAATTTCTACGGCCCAAATGCTCAATATATTATATCATTTCTTTGTTTTGGACGTACGGTTCATATTGTGCATACCAGAATATATTAGAGAGCATCGTCCTCGTTTAAAGCAACTAATTTGTTATGATTTTTGTAGAGGTTTATAGATAGCTACTTCATTAATGTTTTTATAATATTATTGTAGCAATTTCTTTTTGTCCTG